>JANHFK010005845.1:36122-50728 GCA_036250565.1 Sibynophis collaris
ATTTAAAATTATGAATTTGGTGGTCCACGGGATTTAAAATTATGAACTTGGTGGTCCCTGAGGTCCAAAAGGTTGGGAACCCCTGATTTAAGAGATGAAAAGTTGAAAATTCCAAATTTAGGAGAGTTAACAAAAGTAATAAGGAATTGATTTGAGGAGTACCTCTGATCATGCCTATTTTGTATAATTTGTCTTGTTTGTGACAAATTGCCCCAAGGAAATTTAGTCAATAAGGCAGATAAGGAAATATTTCTTATTTTACATATGGCTGAGGCTTGGACAAACACATGAAATCTGGTTGCTAATTCCAGAGTTCTACACAAGGGCACAGAAATATTACCTACTGAGTAGTGTGACCTATGTTGTCTTTGCCATACTTAGTACAAATTGGTTTATCTTTATGGGTGGGAACCAAATGTCCAATTATTAAAGCATTTAAAATTCTTTTTTTATTATCCTATGTGACATTTTATCTCCTGAGGACTTGTTTTTTAAATAAATTTTTCACATGAGTCTTGTGACTGTGATAAAGATATTGAATATGTTTTAGTTGAGTCATACTGAATGATGGATATTCATTGTAGGATTGTTATGTGAGTTATCTAAAATAAAGGTGGAAGCTGTTTCCTATATTTTATAGACATTGCATTTTGTCCTATTAGATATTAAGATACTTTGTTTTCTTCTCTTACAGGTAAAATGATCACAGCAGCATATGTTCCTCTTCCAACATACCATAATCTTTTCCCAGATTCTATGAATGCAACCCAGCTCTTGGTTCCAACTCGGCGATGAAGGAGGATTGAGTCAGTTTTTGTACATAGCTATTTTTGAAGGAAGACTTGAGTTACTTTTATTTAGATGAAAACAAAAGGAAAAAGATGTAAAGTCCTTTTGTGTACATTTCCTGTTACCTTTAAAGAAATATATATAATAAGCAGGAATGCTGTGATTATTCTCATGATTAGCATTCCCACTGTAAACAAAGCTGACTACTTGTTCTGCCTTGTAATTCTTGTACATTTAGACTTTTGGCTAAAGTATGGTGTAGGAACAGACATAGGTTATAGAAAAGACTTTTTTTCTGTAAAAAGATGGAGAGGACATTTTTAATGTTTTGCAAGCCTTCCTTTTAATGCAGAAGTTGCATTTTACATTCATTAAAATGTAGATGCTCTGCTAAAGGTTAAAATCAGATTTAACTGGACATATTTAGTGTGTTTTGTATGGATTGAAAATTGAAGAGGCTACTGAACAATTTTCGGTCATCTGATCTGCTCATGTAATGTTGAACAGCTGGTAAAATTGAGAGGATTAGAAGATTTTATTTCTAGATGGTAACTTTTGATTGTCTCTGTAAAAGTTTCTTGTAAATAAGGTGTAAGGTGTGTTTAGAATTCCAAACAAAGCTATCTCTGCATTTCCAGATTAAAGTTCCAATGATTGCAGGGAATGTACTTAATTAAAAGTTGAAGTAGGAAATGCAGGAATATATTTTGTCTGGTTGCATATAATCTCTGCTCTTTTTTAAGCTCTGTGAGCTCTGAAATATATTTTTGGGTTACTTCAGTGTGTTTGACAAAACAGCTTAATATTTCTATCAACAAACAACTTTCATATGGCAACAATCTTTGTAAGAACCACTCAAATAAAATTCTCTCAAAGGCCTCAAGAAGAATTTTTTTTTACATAATTGAAGATTAATTTTAATCAACATTAAATTTCTTTAGGTGAGCAGAAGCCTGATTTGTAATTTGTGTTTACATAATGAATCAGCAGTATAGTTACATTTTAGAGCAATCCTTATGCTTAACAGAAAAATCTCCTACAGTCCATATATTTCCTTATTAGAATTTTCAAGTATCTATCTCCTTTAGTGGTTTTCTTCACTTTCCTTTGCTGCCCAGAACCATTCAAAGAATGTCTTGCATTTTAAGAACAATTACAGCTTTCAAGATAGTGGGGGTGGGGGGAACCTGCATATTTTTATGGCCAGTTGAGGAGGACTTCCTTTATTTCCTTCTATAGTTGTTGGTCAGCTAAACTGATTTTTCTGGTTAATTTCCAAATTCAATTTGATTTAAATGTATAGTTTTGAGTCTTCAAGAATGAATCGAAAAGTCAAAATTTGAAAAATACTTGTTCATAAGTTCTATTAAAAACAAAATATTGTTTAAAATAAGATATATGCCCATGACCAAAATAATAAATTTCTGAGCTCTATTACTATATTTCATTCATTGCATGAGGAAGATTGCATGTTTTAAACCAATTATCCACTTTTGATTTAAAATAATTATAGGGTGTCAGTATAAGAATAATGAACACTCTGAAAAACATACTTGAAACATACTTGAGTTTGGCAGATTGAAATTCCTGACATACTACGTAGAATATATCAATTATCTTTGGAGAACAACATGGAGTAAAGTACATTATTTGTTCCAAGTTTATTTTGGGACTGAACATTTTCAGATCTCATTTCTATCCAAGAAAGTGCACATCTTAACACATTTTGGTGGGCAATATTCTGTTGCTTAATTCTCAGGGTATAAGTTGATCATGAGCAATTGAAACTTTATATTATGTAAATAGATAGTACAGGACATGATAAAATCATTTGTTTAAACAGGTTTACCCTAAAAATTACTACTACTGTGCTGAATTACAAAATTCTAAGTTTGTTGGAAGGAATTCCATGGAGTTATATATCCATTATTCCAACTAGACCAGTCTGTTTCCATCACATATCATTGACGTTCTTTCCGTGAAAACCATTGCTATGAGATACACTATGTAATACAAAGCTTTCTAAGAGATGGAAGAATCAGTAGCTGGCTATTTTAAGACACATACTAATTTAGCCTGAGCTCGTAGATACCAGTGCTGTTATGAACTCATCTCATTTTTCTTACCAGCCACCCAGTTGTCTCATTGCAGATACCATAACATTTGTTTTTCATGGTATAAATATTAATAGTAATGTCATAGAGAGATAATGAGAATTTTATTCCGATTTTCATAAACCTTAAGCATATTTCTTTTAACTAACAGATGATTCTCGTATGTTTTTCCAATTAATTTCTGGCTCATACCTATGGTTTTATAAATGCCTCTCTTATTTGTATTGCTCAGTAATAAGCTTATTGAAGGTCACATGCTTGCCAGAAATAAAGAATAATTTTCAAATACTGGGCCTGAATATCATACTAAAAAGTTGATAGAATGAGAGCTAGTTTCCATGTTTCCATGCCTGAGCTTTGAAAATACAAGAATACTATGAATGTTGTTTGCTGTAATCAACTTAATATTCCTATTTTTAACTCTTTAAAAGGAAAGTATTTTTCTAAAAAATATATCATTATCTTGCTTTCATTTGAAAATTCAGTTACGAATGTTATTTCCTTACACATTTCTGTCTTACGACAATTACTTAATAATTTAATAAATAATTAGTATGTTACTTATGACAGATTCATCATTCTGAGGAAAGACAACAACTGGAATAGAGTTCGTGGGAGACATGGATTGGGAAAACTAAATAGCACTGTGGCCTCCTTTTTCTGAGCATCACTATCACAATGTTCAGACTTGCAGACTATGACAGTCAAATATATGCCAGTATTAGAACCTGGATGTACAAAACTACTTGGGTACATCCAGGTCCTAACACTGGCACATACTTGACTAAGTCATAGTATGTCAGTGTGATCTTAAAAGACATCGCCATCAACCATGTTATTAGGCAAAACGCTTAGTGCTAGATAGATGACAGGCTAATTTAGTCACTCCTCAACCTAAACAGCCCTTTGCATCATGAGTAACCAAGGACTCTCAGAAACTCATTCAACATCGGCAGACCATAAGACCCACATCAAGTTCAACATTTCCAGAATGTACTATCCAGCAATTTATTTAACTTATTCTGAAAAATGGACGCACTTTAAAAATGTCATCACACAGCCTGCAACTAAAGTACTTATTTATTTATGTTTGTCAAACATACAAGATAGCAGGTATAAATATGAACATGGACATGAACGAAGGAAATGAATACAAATAAATGGGGACAATAGGACGGGGACGGTAGGCATACTGGTGCTCTTCCATGCCCCCTTTATGGACCTCTTAGGAATGGGGTGAGTTCCACAGCAGACAGTTTAAGATTGAAGCTGTGAGGATTTGAGGATGTAACAATGGCGTCGGGTAGAGCATTCCAGGCATTGACCACTGTTCCTGAAGTCGTATTTTCTGCAATCGAGTTTGGAGCAGTTTACCTTGAGTTTGCATGATTGGCCATGTATTATTGAGGTTGAAGCTGAAGAAGTTGCCGACATGATGCAGCTGCTTTTAATATTGCATAGCAGAAAGTGTGAGTCCTAGAACGCTGCCTTGGGCACCGCTGTTAACGTGCTGGATTTGATAGGGCCCTCCCTATTTTGACTACTTATTGCCTGTTTGACAGGAATGCAAGCTATCCATTTGTGCAGGGATTTGGAAAGTAAGAACTTAGTTTTAACGGTAGTTTGTCGTGCACCACTGAATCAAAGGCTTTGCAGAAGTTATGTAAATTGCGTCTATTGCTTTACCCTGGTCAAGATGTGTGATCCAAATGTTTGCAGTGTAGGAGTTGCAGATTACAGGATAATTTTTTCCTGAAACAAAACTGCTTGTTAGAAAGCAGGTTATTTGTCTCTAAGTGGAGGGTGATGGATTGGTTTATAATTGATTCCATGACTTTACAGGTAACGGAACACAATGAGATTGGTCTGTAATTTTCTACTACACTAGGGTCTCCCTTTTTAAAGATAGGTCTGAGCGTGGCTAATGACCATAGATTGGGTAAGGAGCTGGTTCTGAAAGATGCCTCATAGATTGTGCATAGGGGTTCAGCTATGGCACTGGCAAGCTTTTTAAAGAAGCAGGCACATAATCCATCGGGGCCAATAGATAGAGATGGCTTTAGGTTATATAGTGCCATTTCAACGTTAGTTACTGTAAAATCAATATGTAGTAAATCGTTACAATTAGTTATGGTACAACTAGGAAATGTTGGGCCAGCAGCCATTGCTGTCAACAAAGACTGAACTGAAGAACATATTGAAAAGGTTGGCCTTAACAGCTTCATTGTTAGTCTTCCCCGTTAGGCCCTTTTAGGGTTGGGATAGTTTTCGAGTTTGGCATTTATAAAATTATAGGTTTGGGTGGATTTCGACTGTAAGAGCTCTTCTTCCTGTTTGCAATGGTGATTCTATATTCGGCCTTTATCTGGTGGCGTAAGACTTTATAGCGGTTTTAAAAGTTAGCTACGTAGCCAGTTTTGTTTTATCACCAAAGAGAATTTTTCTTGGAATTGTAGCTTTCTTATTGTTAGGGGTATTTTTTTATTATTTTTTATTTTTGCTTTAGGGGTTATTATGGTACTTATAGGTTAATGACTCTATTGACTTCAAGTAAAAAAGTGTTATAATGGTCTTCTGCAGTATTACAACCTGTGAACAGAAGGTGCCAATCAAGAGATGCGAGGTCAGCAGCTATGAAATCATAGTTGGCATTTTTAAAGTTATAATTTGGAGTCCCATCATTGTGACCCTCTTTGCAAGGACACAAATTGAGACAAAAATCAATTGTACTGTGGTCACTGTTGGAAAAAGGTTATTTAACTTGTAGGCCATACATTGAGTTCAGACTATTGCAGAAGATGAGATCTAAGCAGTTGTTGAACCTAGTGTTGTTTGTTACCAACTGTTCCAGCCCCAGAGTTGTAACAGCATTGTACAGGATTGCATGTATAGGTTCAGTTGTACATTCATTTAGGGTCCAATTAATAAGAGGCAAATTGAGGTGTCCAGGTACATCAAGCATGATTTGACGAAAACCACAAGACCATTTCAGCAGCTCCTAGGCCAAGAAAAAGGCCTATGCAGACTAGTAGAATGATCCATAATTTGTCTCAAAGACATACACGTTTAAGCACCTTCATCCAAAGTATAGATGGAACTGAAAAATGTAGGACAAGTAATGAAAGAAAAAAGCTGAACAGTGGAATTCTATGTAATCATGCATGCTACCAGAAAGCTCTTCAGTGCTATGAAGTCTATGGTTCTATATCAGTATGGTCTCCCCTTAATATTCCCTTGATCTGATTGGACAAGCTGGACCAAATACTAGGAAGGATTGAAAAATCACTGGACTGAATCATTTTCAATTTACTAAATGGGATGTCCATAGCTGATCATTACATCTTAGATGCCCTAGACCTACCTGTACTAATGAGATTTGACTGCGTATCAGCCTGAACAAGACTGAAATACTTTACCACCTGTGCCAAATAAACTTGTTTAGTCTAGAATCACTGTTGATGAAACCTAGTTGACATATATGCACAACTTCAAATACTTGGGAAACATAATCTCCAACCAATAGGTCTTTTTGGACTAAAAAAATTGATTGTAGGATTAGCAGGGCCAGCCAGGCACCAGAGCAGCTGTGTGATAGAATGCTCAATCAACACAACATATATATCCACAAAGCTGAAATTCTAGAGCTGTGGCTATCATTTCCTCCTATATAGATAAAAGTCCTGGATTCTGTACCGAAGGCCCATCAAATTTCACATACATGCTCTCTTCCATTCTTGATCTTTGTTGGCTTTTTAACTCACCAGTTACTTTATAGTGTGCTGGAGTCTGAGAAGAAGAGACATAGAATTTAGTAAAACTTTTTTTCTTTTCCACTTAGCAGGAATAATTCTTGAAAAAATGTAATTTGCCTTTATATTTGCTGCTTGAAAGTTTTTCCTGAGTATTTTTGTATTGCTTTTTAATATCCTGTTTTAAGTTTATAACCTGAGTATGAAGATCAAGGTTTGGCACATGTAAAGGAGACAGTTGCATATTTAAAATGATTTTATACCTGCCACTATTTGACACAGCTAGCTATACTATCTTGCCGGCTATAACACACTATATGGATATGGAGCAAGATTACTGTAGTTACTATCAGCAGTAATAAAAGAAAAGGAATAAAAAATTGTAGGCAAGCAACTCAACTTTTCATTTAAACATTAGTAGCTGCGAGGCAAGCCATAAAAATACTATTTTTGTGCTATACCCGATGTGTTTCATTTTTACATTGAAAAAAAGTTAATAGTTAACTTTCAAATTTATAAGCTAAATAAAATTTAAAACCTAAATTGTTGCAGCTTCTTCAGCAATCTATGGTGCCACCTGTTGAATCACTGCATTCACATCTTGTAATAAATTGCAAGCTAGCCAATCAGCAATGTTTAGCCTTGCATGTTTTATAAATATATGACGTGAAATTAGTTCAGCATCATGCATATCCAGAAAATCGCGTTAAGTAAACCATTGTTAATGATATACTATGGTATTTAAATTGTGTACAATGTACTTTGGACTTGCATACAAACACAGGATGAAAATCTATGTCAATATTAACTTGAGCCCAACCCAACCAAAAAAGGAAAATTATTGGGACATGTAGTTCTTCTATACTACATAACTATGCCACTTACACTCAAATCCAGGGTTTATTGTAGAAAATGATTGCTAAGAGAAATAATAGCAAATCAATGAAGCAAGAAGGGCTGAGATACTTTTATCTTATTCCTGATACAAAGTTTTATTATTTTACATAGCAGGATCTGGACTAACAGGGGCATTAGTCTTCATGGTAAAAAAGAATAAAAGAAATTCAAGTTAACAGCGGATTCCCATGCCAATTGCCATAAATGTCCCAAACGTTCCACCACTCTGCATCATGGTTTTGCCAACACCACCCATCAGTTCTCGTCCTCTCATGCCAATCCTAAAAAAGAAACACAATTTTATAACAAAGTTATTTTTCAAAATAAGTCAAAGAAAATCATCAGTAGAAGATTAAAAAGTATCAGGATAAAGAACACCAAAGTCGCCTGCTGGATGTGAACATTTCCTCCCTGATCAAAACATGGTTTCAAGGACAGCCCACATCCAAGCTATACGAATTATGTTTTTCATGATTTCCTTTAGTCATTATATTCAGTACTTGATAAATATAATGAGATCTGTATTTAGGAGTATTTGGTAAGTCTTAAAAAGTATATCCAAATATTCTACAAATCTTAACATCAAGTTTAAGATATTTAGTTATTAATATACTATTAATATACATATTGCACTAAGCTGGCAGCTTTGCTTGTCATAAAGAAGAATTACTGTCATAATTACACTGCATAAAACTATGGAATTTGGTCTCCAACATACCTGACACAAGAAAACGTGCCAAATAGTGCACCTGCTGCCATGCCTACAGCAAAGCCCATCATGAAGCCCATTTTTACTCTGTCAAAACAACTGGGCTGGGACTGGCCATATGATCCCACTGTCACAGGCATCTAGAAAGAAAATTGACCACACATGTAATATGTATTGCTTCTAAACATCAAGAGGTTCCCATTTTCAATTGGAAGGAATATTTATTTGCATTACTAAAAATATTTGAAGCATTTAAAAATCATCAATTATCTATTTAATGAGAATTTTAGCTAGATCTTTATAATTTAAGCCTCATATTTCTGGTAAAAATACACAAATATGTATGGCTATATCCATCAGACATTCGCAAACGAATCATTGTGCATAAGCCACAATTTCTAATAAAAGGTTGTAAAGGGTTGCCTAGAAACATAAAAAATAGCTATTCTTTTCCTTCAAATCCAATGTCATTTATAAAATAGTACACAAATATGTGCCAAAATAGATATAAAAATTACGTATCTGCCCAATCATGATTAATGAAATTTGGACGTTAACTTTTGTAAGTGTAGGAATGTCAATAATGAATTACTCATTTTCAGCTAATCAATCCTTTGTTGAATTATCAGTTTATCCTTAACTTGTTCAGCATTATTTTCAAGACAATATATTTAGGGATAATAACAAATGCATAGCTACTCTATGACTTCTGAAATAATAACTTGGAGGACTAGTGCAGAAGGTAGTACTTAGTCAACCTTGGCCAATTTGAAAAAGCTAAACAGGATTGGAATTAGTTTTTACTATGAGCCTCAATACGATTAAAAATAGTATAACAGCAATGAGGAGGAGGATAGCAACTGCAAATCACTTTCATATTGTTGCCAAAATTGCATGAAATCGCTAGAATCAAGTTAAATTCAGGAGAGAACATAAAAACTTATTAAATTGGATCAACTCTAATGTTCTGTTTTCTCCAGTAAACAATGAGATGCAGGAAGCTTAATAATAATGCTAGAACAAGCTAATCTTCATTCATCTCTCGCTCTTTCTAGCAGCTGGTAATTGAGATATATTTCAATCTAAGGTATAGAGCCATTTTGGTGTAGTAGTAAAAGCATCAAGCTAGAAACTAGGAGACCTTTGGTACAAAGGCAGCTGGGTGACATTGACCCAATCATTCTCTCAGCCCTAGCAAACAGGTAATGGAAAACTATTTCCAAAATCTTGCCAAGAAAACTGCAGGTACTTGTTCAAGTAATCATCAGCAGTTAATACTGACTTGAAGGCAAAAAACAACACAGTAATAAGCAGCCATAAAAATTTAAAAATATAGATTATTTACAGTCTATTCCTCCATGAATTTGTCCCATCCTATTAAAGCAGGCTAAACCAGTGTTAAAATGGAATATCAAGAGAATGTGGAACAGTTAATATAAATAAATAAATAAATAAATAAATAAATAAATAAATAAATAAACAAACAAACAAACAAAATCAATCAATCAATCAATCAATCAATCAATCAATCTCAGTCCTGGGAGACTATGAGAAGCAAACAAACTCAAATTAACTGTAATTAATTTCATGGATTCTCCATACTCTTAGTGACTCCTGTTTCCCGATTATTGTCTACTTTGAAAGGATATGGGGATAAAACCAGAATATGCAAATACACATATTCCAATTAAGCTGGGTTTCTAGCAACCTTTGATACCATTGATTATGGTATCTTCTGCACTGACAGTGAAGATTGGAAATAACAAAAATTCCTTCAGTAATTTTCTTCTCCCCTGAGTGGCCGTTTCCAATTGGTAGTGGTGCTAAATGGGAAGAGATTGGCTACTCATTATGGAATGCTGTGGGCTCAACCTTTTCCTTCTATTGTTTAATATGCGGGTGTTAAATTTGCAGCGTCATGTTGCCATCATGCAATGTTTTTCCCATTTGCAGACCTGAGGTGGGCATGGCTTGCAGGTGACGCATCCAGCCCGCGGGCCGCCAGTTTTACACCCCTGGTGTAATATATATATTAAATGGTTTGACCCTATTACCTTGTTTCTCAATCTTGAATTATAGCATCACCCTCACAAAAAAGCTAGACTCTTGTTTTACACAACCAGCAGTCCCACACTGGATCTTCAACTCACAAAATTGCTCCATTACCGCCAAGGATATGTTCAAATTACCCTAGTTTAAGAACCACTGCTTTAATTAGTCTCCCAATTAAACTAAGTGGTTGGATTATAGAAACATGCTCTACATGGAGCTGACCTTGAAGACCATCCAGAAGCTTCAGATGGTGTAGTATACAATTGGCATGGCTAGTAATGGACATTATCAAGGTATTCTCATATAATATCACTTGTATGACAGTTACATTGCTGCCAATTAGCTTCTGAGTGAAATGCAAGCTGCAGTTTCCTTACATAACTCAAGTTCAGATATCTCCATGAGTTGCCTTCTCTGAGTGGAACCTGTTAATCAAGTCTTGCTGAGAGTTCCAGTACTGAAGGAATCCATGTTCAGAGACTCGGGGCTCAAGCCTTCTCAGTTAATTTCCTTTGGAGCAGTTTGTTTTTTGCATTGCACTTGTTTCAGCACTGAGGCGCTTCTGGGTTGAAAGGATTAGCCAGTGATATCACCTTTGCCCAAGGGGATGTCCATTTGGGGGCTCCTTTTATGTCCCGGGCAGCAGCTGGAGCAAAGGACGGGAGTTCAATTCCACCCCATGTTCGAGACTCTCATGTTCAGGTCTCGAACATGAGCTTGCTAACCTCCAACTCAGCATCCTAACCATGCTCCCTTTGGAGCAGTTTACTCTCAGATGTTTACTCTCAGATGTACTGTCCCCATCTTACATTTTCAAGGAATCTTAAAAAACATGTTCCCTTTAGAAAAAACAAACATTTGCAAATGAATAAGATCATGCTGTCTCTGAATAATGTTTTATAATTGATTGTATTATATCTCATTATAGCAATACTGTTTGGGGGTAAAAGTAGCATTTATGTTATAGGAATATATGAATTATCCTTTGAAAGATTCCAAGCATGAATTTTTTTTTAAAAATAATTCCAGCATCTAGGTTTCACTAATAAGCCACTATGACTCTATGATTCAAGACTGGTTCCATCTTATCCAACAAAATGTGTTCTGCTACCAGATTGTGAAGAGTAGGATGAATGGGTGGGATTGAAACTCGAGACTGACAGAAATATGGTTAAAAGAAATTTCTAGATGCACTACTACGTCCTACCATGTTTCTGCAAATGAGATTTTAAAATATTATGAGCTTGTCTTTTTCCCCGTATTCTTTCACTGTGAGTTCCTGAACTCCTATATCTTAAAAGTGATTGGGTTACCTACAGTAAACCACAACCACAAAATTGGGAGGATCACTAGGTTACCATCAAGACATAGAAAACCAGCGTTTCTTTAACCATGTTTTACATGCAAACGTTCAATTGGCTACCACGCTAAGATATAACCAAGGCTGCATTCATACAGCATTAAGCCCAAACCAATTAAAGAACTTCATGCGTATTTAGGCCAACACAGCTAAAGCACTGATAGCTGTGACTTCACATTATTATGTATACAATAAAATGACATTTATATGCCGCCCGATTCCTAGCGTTTCTGGACGGTTAGCTTTAATTAAGCTTGATAAAACAAACAAACACATTTAAAAGGCCTCTCCTCAGAAATTGGCGCAAAAAAAAAAAATAAATCAACCCGGAAGCGCTCCAAATGTCGAGCCGCCTGATATAAAATCCTCGGCCCAGTTATCGGCGGGGCCGTCTCTCACCTCGACCCCTGAGAAGTCTCTCCAACGACGATCTCTTACAGTTCGATCTGTTTCCGGCTCAGTCTGATGACGAAACAGGAAACAACCTCAGTCTAGGGTGAAGGGTTAACTGCGGGCGTTGCTGAGCTTTTGAAACTGCGTTGTGTGAAGGAGCGTGTAGGGAACGGAGAAGAGGGGATGATGCTGATATTACGGCCGACGGCATTGTGGGTCTCGAAAGGGCGGGTGGTTTTCCAAGGAAGGAAGTTTTCGGGGGCTCTGCACCAACAAGGTAACTGCTCATTTCTTTTGAAGGGCTGACCTGGCTGGGATTCAGCAGATCTGAGTTAGAAGTAACAATAATATACAGGCATCTTCTTTCTCAGATTTAGTGACATCTGCCTGTTGCGCGGCGTTTTCCTTTCTTCTGTTGGCTAAGCGTATCCCCTACAAGGATAAAGTTAAAAAAAAGGAAAAAAAGAGTGTCATATTGACACTCGCAAGGTGTGACGTTTGAGCAGCGCTCTTTTGCATTTTGGAAGCAGGTTCTCGTACAGTGAGAAGTTTAGACAGCCGAGGTGGCGCAGTGGTTAGAGTGCAGTACTGCAGGCTACTTCAGCTGACTGTTAGCTGCAGTTCAGCAGATGGAATCTTACCGGTTCAAGGTTGACTCAGCGTTCCATCCTTCCGAGATGGCTAAGATGAGGACCCAGATAGTTGGGGGCAATATGCTAACTCTGTAAATATATATATATATAAGTCTTATAAGTCTAAGTGCTATTGCTATTAAGAAGTTGGAGTTTAGAGTCCTTCTCCCCCCCCCTCCCCAATTTTAAAGTGTGTTTCTTAAAGTTGTGTTGTCTTTTGCTAGGTAAAGGCCATGTGGATGAATCTTCACTCCGGCCACTATATATGGATGTCCAAGCGACTACCTCTCTGGTATGTCAACTAAATTAAATAAAACTAAACTGTATTTACAGGATGGTTGTATGCACACTTGTTTAGGGACCTGTTCTATTGCAGTCAAATGTTCTCTATAGGAATAGACAATATTCTCTTACATATTTTTTTCCAAGAGCTTAGTAGGGATTACGTAGGAATCTCCCTTTATTCTTTTACACAATGGCAACTGTGTGAGGTAGTTTGCATTTGGGTATCCCAAAATCAGCAGAGTTTTCTTTGCTATAAGTGGCCTTGAATCTGACAGTTTTTGTACAGGATTCTTATCATTATGTTGCATAGGCTATTTGGTGGCTTCCACATTCTATACAAAAACTATCATAAATCAGAGTGGTGAGGATAATAGTTGTAATCCAAACTATCTGGAGGTCTCTAAGTGATCTACTCTGGTTCGTAATGTTTGAGTCCTATACTCATTTACATATCGACACTGTATTAAACATGATTAATGAGAATATGTATAGACTTGAGAGTTTACATCTTTATGTTAACTTTTATTTTAAAAAGTGCCTAAAGCTATCTCAATATTACACATCAAAGCTATGTAATGATCTGAATTTAAAAGGAAAAATGATTTGGAGCACACAGACTACTGATATTATATCAGTCAGAAACGTCTTAAATAAGCTATCTTCTCATAGGAGAGAATCAGTTTGGTGTAATGATTAAGGCATCAAGTTAGAAATTAGGAGCTCATGAATTCTAGTCTAGCACGGGCACAAAGCCAGCTGGGTGACCTTGGGTCAGTCATAGAAAGGAGACAATGACAAACCACTTTTGAAAAACCTTGTGGGGAAAAAAAACCCTGCAGGGACTTGTCCAGGCAGTTTCTGAGGATTTATGATTGAATGGACGAAAAATAAAACAGCCCTAGAAAAGGACATATTTAATTTAAGGAGAAACTGACAGGTGCAATGCCCATGCCCCATGTAGTCTCAAAAATGTTCCCTTTTGAATTAGGATTACTACACTGCCCTTTTATAAGTGCATCTATATGCACTTATGTATTGCATGTCTGTTTACAGAACTGGATATATACCTGACGTTCATGGGAATTAATTAAGAGCAAAAACAAAGTAAAATGGCTTGCTATGTATCTTACGTTCTAGGATCCAAGGGTTTTGGATAGCATGCTGCCTTATCTTGTGCATTACTATGGCAACCCACACTCTAGAACTCATGCGTATGGTTGGGAAAGTGAAACTGCAATGGAAAAAGCCAGACTGGTGAGAATATTATTTTGTTCTTAGAATTAAATAATACATCTGTTTCTGCTGTATTGTTAAGCAGTTTTGTTCTGAAAAACATTAGATTTCTTCCCCAAAAAGTTCTGCTCTAATTTACATTTATGCATTCCCTTTTTTTCCCTCAGCAAGTTGCATCATTAATAGGAGCAGATCCTCGAGAAATTATTTTTACCAGTGGGGCCACAGAATCAAACAATATAGCAATTAAGGTAAATGTATATATGTATGTATGTATGTGTTTGTTTATTTATTTATTTATAAATAAATTTATTGACCACCCATCTTACCATAGGGTAACTCTGGGTGGCTTATAGTTACATCTAAATTAAAACATAAAAAGTTAAAATCAAA
>JANHFK010005848.1:56231-76664 GCA_036250565.1 Sibynophis collaris
TTTAACAACAATTTAAAATTTCATGAGAGGCCGGCTAGCGTGAAAAGATATGTTTTGAGGGCTCGACGGAAGAGACGTAGGTCCAGGATAGTTCTTATTTCAGGGGGGAGCTCGTTCCAGAGGGTCGGTGCCACCAGAGAGAAGGCTCTCCTCCTCGGGTTCACCAAACGGCACTGCTTGGCCGATGGGACCCTAAGGAGGCCCTCTCTGTGCCCTCTCCCCTTATTCTATGTTATTCTAGTTAAAACAAAATACAAAGCCAATACCAAATAAATACATTACAAAAGTAATATCAAGTGTAATATACAATGCTCAGAAACACTTCCACTATCCTGATGTTATGTGGTTCCTTCCTCAGCCAGTGTACTCACTGTTGGCCAGACTGGCCTTACTTCCCTGATTTCTCATACAGGGCCTGCCAAATTCCAGACTGATTATCCCAACCACCTCCCACAGGCCACAGAGAAGGGTGGAGAAGGAAGAAATTAGAGCCCCATAATTATATATCGGGCATAGATGTGTCTGGTTTATCTAGGTGGAAATTCACCATCGAGAGTTCCAGAATACCAAGAGTTTTGAAAGAATGCAACTTAAATGTGAGAATTTAACTGTTATTCTCAGATTTTTCCTATTGAACTGATACATAGAGCATCTTCCAGGACTCCTGTATCACAGTATATTTGATCACTTTTCTGAAACTGCAGTACAACGAGTAGAAGCTTCAGTTCAGATTAGCCGCAGCAGAACTTTCAAGGAAATAAACACAGACCATGCTGTAAAATATTATTTATTTATTTATTCGGCAGTGTATTCAGTGCTGACCCTTTCCCCATTCAAAGAGATAAGGATGTCAAGTAACCTAAACAACACAATGTCCTGGGGTTAAATGAAACCTTAGATTTGAAATGTTTTGCACATTCTAGTACATGACATTTTTATTTACTTGAACAGTATAGCTAGTGTTACTAACATTTTATGGTTCAGCTCATATGACTTTTGCAACTGTATGATAGCTCAATTCAGCAAGTGAATCTTTGAAGCGCTATTCCAAACAAAGCTGCATCAGTTTAATGTTTATACACTATGCAGTTACCAACATCTACTTTGAATGGTGGCTTCAGTTTATCAGCAACAGTAACGGTCTAGGCCCTTCCAAAATAAAATTTAAAAATCCTTTGCTACAGGAGCTATGGTTTTTTTCTCCAAGTTTTCTTCTTTACTTGACCCATTTTAAAGCCCGGTGGATTTGTAAGCATAATTACTAATTCTGTCCTATTTTCCAAATGCAGAATAACAGCCTACTTTCTTGGATAAAGGCAGTGATGTAGAAGAAAAATAGCATTTTTAAAAAAGAACATACTGCAGCCAAAATTTAAATGCAAGATTGCCAAAATAAGTTCTGCAAGTTCCAGTGCTTTGGTGGGAACTTGTATTATGAGCATTTTCTTTCTTGGCTGAATGATATCAGTTCGAGTCACTGAATCACAGACTTCTAGAGTTAGAAAGGAGTAGAGAGTAGTCATGTATGCTGATAACTGAGAATACTCAGTGCAGGATCCACTACAGTATCTCTGACCATCAGCCTCAGTTTGAAAATCTCTAGCAAAGAAGTCAGAGTACTGTGTAGTAACCTATTTCACTGTTTGGCCACTTGTATAATCTGGATACTCTGTAAAATCTCTTGTTGAAATTTCCTTTCATGTAGTTTTTGTTTAGGTTCTGGTCTGTCCTCTGGGGCAAATCAGAATAAGTGGATTCAGTCTTCCATACCACAATCCTTCAAATCTCCTTTCAATCCTCTTTTCTGTAGATCCTTTAATCCATGGGTGTCAAACTCGCGGGCCACGGGCCAGGTGCATCATGTGCTGGCCACGTCCACCTCCGTTTTAGCGAAGGAAGAAAAAGTTGTGATACGTGACGTGATGACAACATGACGATGTGAGTTTGACACCCCTGCATTCAATGTTAATCATTCAACATAGGACCTGGTTTCCAAGCTTTCATCGTATAAATTGTCCCTCCTTTGAGCTTGTTCCAGTTTGCCACTGTCCTTTTGAAATGGACACAATACTCCAAATGATGTCTAACTAGAGCAAGGCTGAATGAGACAATTTATTCATTGATCTAGATTCTCTGCTTATGTTACTATAGTCCAATATAAAATTTGCCTTTTTAAAAAGCTGTATCACACTGCTTGCTGTGGTCAACAAGGGTTCCTAAAATCCTTTCATGAGTATTATTGCCAAATTAGATCTCCCCATTCTATAGCTTATATTTTTTTTCTATCCAAATTTTTATATTTAGCCTATTAAATTTTATCTTATTATTTCAGACTATTGTTCAAAACTAACTAGATTTTTTAAAACCTTCCCTCTTTCATTACAATGATAACTGACTTCTCCCAGTTTTGTAGCATCTGCAAAACGATAATTATCTCTTCAACTTCCTCATTAAAGTTACCAATAAAAGTTACCAATAAAAATGTTAAAGAGCCCAGGGCCAGGACAGCGCTTTCCATTCCAAAACTCCCTCCATAACAAACAAAGAAGAGAACAACAAATATCTGAAAAGCTCAGGAGGATTTTCAACCAACACAATATACATATACACTTTAAACCCAAGAATACACTAAGGCAGAACTTGTCCACCCTAAACACAAACTGAGCAATGTGATATATGCAGTACAATACAGTGAGAAGTGTGCAGATCTGTACATTAGAGAAACATTAGAAGGGGAGGAATAAGACACCATCTATCTCCAGTTTACAATGCAGCCCTTGCAAGAGTTCCAAGATGATTCCACAATCAATTGCACTGATTCAGGTGACCCTGAGAGCACAGCTAAACCTTCAAGTGGCCTTAACAGCATTCAGAGAATGCTAAGGATCAGATAACCGCAAATAATACAATCTTTCCGTTCTCCCTCCACCATCCTATCAGAACCTATCCTCACAGTTTCAACTGTGAGCACCTATTCTTCCATCCCTCTAACATCAGGACAGATGAAGCTTCTTGGATGCAAAGCAAAATGTTTTCTTCTTCTTCCTCAAAGAAAAAACAATCCAGTTGCCTTCTGGGGGGAAAAAAAACATTTTTGAGACAACGATGACCTGGATGACTGGGAATCTCCACAGGTATTCCTCCAAGCAGAAATTAGGTTATTAGCAAGAGCTCTTTGAATATATTTCTTCATCCAGTCGTGAGTCCATTTAACTTAACTTTACTTAAATTACCTAAATTACCTCTTGCCCTCTTTTATGTTGAATGGAGTTCCCAGCTTCTTCTGGTGGCATAGTAATAATATGTTCCATTTCCTTCTTACTGTCACCCAATTTCATTTCATGACTTTCTCCTTTGAGTGTGATAACATTATCTTTGGCATTCTTTTATTTCCAACATACCAAAGAACTCTCTCTTTTTTGGGGGGTCATTTTTGGGAGCTCTTGCAAGCATCATCTCAGGTTTCATTTGTCCTAGAACTAATTAAAATAATTTCTCACACTCTTTCTGAATGCACATGATCAAAATATTAAAAAGAAACCATTTTATGTGCTCATTGAATGTCTCAGATACAGCAGAATGATGATTGCTAGTCCCATTTTTTGCCTGCTAGCAGTTATAGCTACATGGCCATTTCTCTCCTAGGCACAAATCCATGGCTTTGTATTATAGCTTTTTATATGAATAATGTTCTCGTTTCCACAGATGTCCTGTGCAATTCCTGGCATATGTTGAAATTAAAGCAGGGTTTTGTGTTTTTTTTCTGCTGAGACATTTTTATAACTTAGACATCAAATTAAAATTGACATTCTAAATTATCACTTCACAGCTTACAGTTTTCTCCAGCAGAGTTCTTTCCCATGGCTAAAATCTGCCATTAGTGTTTACTTACAGATCCAATTCAGAAAAAAAGTATCCCACACCACACTGAATGTAGGCTTTCTACTTGTAGGTTAAGACCATTTTATTGTTCTCTGGTATCACGAGCAGAAAATTAATAGAGAATGGAAGCAAATACCAACTCTTCATTGACAGATCAAAACACTTTAATTTGCTAAGCTATTTTATTTGATTTTTCTGCCACTTTTATTATTGTTTTATAAGTAACTCATGACAGTGAACATATCTAATAATCCTTCCTCCTCCTGTTTTTCCCATAACAATCATCCTCTGAAGTATGGTGCGCTGAGGTAGATTGGTCCAAAGTCACCCATTCACATGCTGCATTATTTTAGCTGCCATTGAAATTATTTATTATATATTAAATTAAGATAAAATTCACGGAACCCTTAAAAATAGTTGTCTTCTACTGTGAAACAAAATTAATTGAAGGACTTATTAGAATAGCCATTTCAACCTCCTATATTTTTCAAAAAGAACATAAATTGCTGGACTGGTTAGGAAAAAGAGTTTAATTAAAGGTATTAGAATCCTAAACTCTCAGAATTTTGACTGTCTGCACTAAAAAGGGCAGCAATTTAATATCTGCTGTCACCCACTGATCCATGGTTTAACAATTCCAATATGCATTGCTGTTGTGAGTTTTCCTTAGTATTTTGTTTATGGAAGTCACAGTCTGGTGCAGTACTGTATTGTAAGTAGTAAAGTGACCAAATATGGGTTTCAAGTAAATATTAACTGTATCATCTTGGGGATGTTTATATTTTTGCAGCCCAAATATACTGACCCCACTCATCATGCCTGAAAAAAAATCAGTGTAGTAATAATGGTAGTCTTTCATTATTAGAGGCTAGTCTCTTCCTCAAAAAGGAAAACAATAGACTTGACAGGACAACGTAGAAAGAAATTTCCCCTGAATAAAGGAATATGAAAGCATTCTCATCTTTCTGATGCTGTCTTTTACTGTGTAAAAACGTCCTCTTTTGTTTTCAGTGTTCACTTCATGAGTATTGGAAAGCTCGGGTGTTTCCAGGCACTAGAGGGCACTATAGTGCTAGAGAAAAGTGGTGCGGAGAAAATCTGAAAGGAAACAGAATATCTGTGAAAACAAAGAGAAGGGGGGATGCTCCTCATGAATAAACAAAGACAATTCATCACTTATTCATTTAGGACAAGTTTTATCTTCTCTTTTAGAACTTTTATGTTCTCCAAGTGCAGGTGACAGAAATAAACTTCATCGTGGTTTCCCAATTTTTAGTCTCCTTTAGTTTAATATTTTAATTAAAAAAAAACTAATGTAGAGAAAGAAAAAAAAAACCAGGCAGGGGAGGATATTATCGACTGAAACACCTGTTGAGTTGCACCCGTCTTAGGAACCACAGGCTAGACCAGGAAACTGTCACTCGAGTTACTGAGACACAATATTTGCCTCAGTTCTCCCCTTTTCACTTTAGTGTACTTTTAAAAAAAGAAAATAAAAGTCTGTTTCTTTAGATTGTTTTTTCTTTGAGGTTGTTTCAAGAAAAGATTATATTGTACTTCAATAGAGTAGAATATTTTTCTACCCAACTCTGTCGGCCACACCCCATTTTTTTTCTCAAGAAATATTGGGTCATTTTGGTCTGTTATGCCAAAAGATGTGTTTCAACCCGTAATAAGATAAAACAGAACAAAAAAAGGTTAATTAATAATAAATAAATAATTGAATTGATATCAATCTTAAGTACTTTTGGGTAAAAACAGAAGTTAAAATGGCAACTCCTGTTCTGACTAGAGGAGTTTTATTTTTTCCCATAACTTTTTTAAAAAGAAGGTAAAGATTAAAAGTGGCTAAAGCTCCACTGCTTAAATCAAATGATGAAGATTCGATATGGGCCTACATTTAGAAACTGCAGGGTTGAAAAGAGATCTGGTGTAGAAGAACAGCAGGCAGAGATGGGGGTTGGCAGCGTTAAGTGCATCATCAGCTTAGAGTCATTGCATTTCCATAAGTCCAACTCTTCATGAATTTCTTTGACCCTTATCTGATGCCAATTTAGGGTTGACCTTTAGTTGAGTACCCTGTAGGCTTGATTAAATCTACTATACTGCAACTTTATGAATGGTCCTGATTCTTTGCATATGCCATCCTGGTTGCAATAAAACTTGTATCTAAATTAAATACAAGTGGTCCAATAGTGTTTTATATCAACCCAAAATACTTTATCTTTCAATCCAAAATGTGATATGATGAGGTTATAGCATTGGCTATGCATTCAAACTGAAATCCTTCTTTTTTGCTTTCATCTTTTTGTTTTGTTTTTTAAACAACGTTATTTCTTTATTTCTAGCTGCTCCAACCAAACTATCTATTTCAAGGGTGCATCTTATTTATGAACCAAACAATTTAACATCCTTGCAAAATAATAGTGGTTACAGAGTGAATAGTAAGGGTTCACAATGAGGTTATCCAGCCTTGGCAACTTTAAGATTTGAGAACTTCAACTCACAGAATTGAAATCCACAAGTCTTAGAGCTACACCCCTGGTTCACACCCAATTAATCAGACAACACTTTTTTATTTGCAAAAAAGTGAAAGAAGTAAAGGAAGTGATTTCCCCCATGAAATTGAAACTATGCTTCCTTTGCACATATCCAACACCTTTAAAAAAGGGGGAGAAATCTTTAATCATGCAGTTGTGGCTATCATTTTAATTATTTTACTTCTCCTACAAATGCCTCTCTGGTGACACCTTCAGAATTTACTAAAGGCTTTAGAACAGGGGTCCCCAACTTGTAGGCCACGGGCCACTATCAGGCCACACCTATTCACAACTGGGCCATATGAGTGGGGCTGGTGCACGCACACCCACACAGCCCCATTAGTGCAAGCATGATGGGGGCTCACGGCCCTACTCGTCTGAGTGTCATGCATTGCATGAGCATTGCAGATGCTTGCAGGCCCAGTCGCGCGAGAGCTCACAACCCTACTTGTGTGAGCATCACGAGCACTCTTGGCCCCACTCTTGTGAGCAACAGCTGCTTGTGCACATACACACATGCCCCTGTCGCTTCTACAAAACCATCCCCTCTTTCCCCCTGCCCCCTGCTCTAGGCCACCAAAGATTGGGGAACTCTGCTTTAGAGGGTTACAATTCAAACTAATATTGTGATTTTTATGAAAGAAACCTAAAACAGTTCTATCCATAAGAATAATTATGTTATAAAAATAGCCTGTAACATGGGGAAAATAATATATGGAACATAACTGCGGAAAATAATAGAGTTTAGAGAGACCATATAATGCAATGAATGACTATTAATAGAAGCAGGTCCGAATCCCACTTCACTGGCATTAGAGCTTCCAGTTAGTAGCTGCCTGATTCTGGAGGCCACTCTGACATGTAACCTCTTTGGGGGAATCCCAGCACAGCTCTGCTTATGCTCTCATTAGGTCTCAAGACATGGTCCTCTGCATTAGATCACTTGCCAGGAAGAGTTCTTCAAAGAATGAAATGTAGGTAGGAAGCCCCTGCATAGCCTATCTTAAAACACCTTTGTTTCTAGGCTTTTTGTTGTCAAATGACCTTTTGTTTTTAGCAAAGAATCATGAAATATAATGGAGGAAGGTTTTTTTTTAAAAGTGCTCTGCTTCTCTTGTCTGGAAACAGCATCTGCCTCTTCATGTGCTTTGAACTGGAATGGGACAAGATAAGAAACAAAATATATTTAACCAGTAAGTGCTGATTGTGCTCAGCCAAGTTAAGCAGCTCGACTAAACAAGATGTTTTCAAAGGAATCAGATACTGTACAAACATAGAGATTTGTTTTTAGAGTAAATAAAATGGAGATAATACTATTCGGTTGTGGAGAAAATTGATTTTTTCCTCCCTGCGCTATGTAGATGTTGGATCACTCTGCATGATAGTACCTTCGCTTCTACCATGAAAGAGTGATATTGACTCTTACAAAGTGACTTTATTGCATAGCCTTAAAACAAGTAAATTATTTACTTAGATCTGCTTTTAGAAAGCCATCAGAATGAACAGGATCATGACCCGTATCATAAATGCTACTAAAAACCATCTAAGTCATAACCATCATAGACTTTACAGGAATCATATATCTGATTGTTTAAAATTTAACATGTTACATTAAGTAACTAAAAATTTCATAAAATAACTGGTTTAGTCTTGCAAAGTGGGATGTATTTTGTGATAGCGTTTTGTAAGAATCAGCCATATCCCATCCATCTACATCTAAGTAGGTGATATCAATCATTTAAAAAGGTCAGGAAAGAATTCTGTGAGTGATATCTATAAGTACTATTTACAACCTGAATTTTGAGTTTGAGAACAATCCTTAAACAATATAATTCAAATTAATTAATTTCATCACACATGTTCTGTTTGAGAAAGTTAAAAGTTTTGTTCCTTAGAATAAGATCAGAAGCCATAATCCAGTCTCTGACTTTGCAAAGACTTGTAGCTATTTATCTGGTGAAGTGGGAATATCACCAAAAAGAGTGGTTTTCAAAGCTTTTATTTTTTTAAACTTGTTTTGGGACTTTTTAGAAGGATATCAAGGGAAGAATAGAAGTAGGAAAGAATCTGTTTAAAATAAGATAAGTATAAGTAAAGCTTCTGGTCTGCCTTGTTGAGAATATAAAAAGATATACACAAATGAAACTGTAGAATTATATATTATGTGTAAAAAACGGTTTCTACTATTGAATTTTGGCCCTGGGAAATAAGCAAATAGGAATGGAAATAAAAGATTCAGGAAAAATATGGAAAGGAAAGCTCAGCAAAGAATGTTTGGCAAAAGCTGTGATGAGAGCTGAAAGTTTATATTATATAATGTGCCGCACTGTGTTGTCTCAATTTTAGCTTGTGTTTGGACAGCTCCAGAAGGTAAGGGATTTGAGGGCGCTCTCTGTCTTTACACCTATCTTTACATTTTGTACTGATTGTTGTTCAAAACTTTTGGGAAAACTCAGAGGCATAAATGAAAATTATTTCATCCATCTCTTTTCGTTAAATAGGCATGGGTAAATATGCACAGTGGAGCTTAAAATGAACGTTACTGCTTCAAATAATAGAAAGGGATGATTTGATTATGCATCAGTGTTACCCAGCAGGGAAGATGTATTATTCACTCCATGTTGCTAGGTTACCAGCCTTATTTACAGATAGAAATTTCTAGAGCAGGAAAAAATTCTGAAGCTTTGAGAGTCAAAGGCAAAGTAGACAGAATAGAGATCAAGAAATAAAAACTTCTTTTCTATATACAGTACCTACTTGATGCAGTAGGGCTTTAAATAAATAAAAAACAATGGATGAGGCAATTCAAGGAATCCTTCAGCTGTGTTAACAGAGACTAATAATGGGTAAGAAATCAAGCAGAAAAAGTAATGTCTGTCAGTTTAATAGGTGAAGGGAAGACTTCCTTGAATCTAGATCAACTTCTGGTGATTTCATGAACACGTCTATGTAATTTCCTTGACAGCAATAGGAAAGCTATTTACCGTCGTGTTCTTCTGGATTTTTTTAAAAAAAGCTTGTACAGCCTTAGCATTTTCTGGTGATCTTTGATCCAAGTACTAACAACATCCAGCTTTGCTTAAAATTTTGACATTAACCAAGGTCAGCTAGGTGCTTTTACCTTTTGAGCAGTAAATAAAGTAAACCAGCTTGCAACTGTAGTTTAAATCATGTTAGCAAATAAGAAAAAAGTGACTCCAAAAAACAGAGCAACATTAAAAATTCTTTGTAAGGGTCAAAGTAATTCTGGTGGCAGACAGTTTTGATTTCTCCATTGAACAGGTGATAGAATGAGATTTTCTATAAATCAGAACCCTTGATATAATTTTGGTTTTTGAAAGGTTCCTTGATCATAATTATATTTTCATCATAATGAAATTATAGCAGGATGGTGATCATAGAAGTCAAAATCTGCTAAGGAGTGTATAACAACTCACCTGCTGAACAGGGCTAGGCTGTGATGGGGTCTATGACAATTTGCCACAGCCACACCATGGCCAACTTTCCATGGGACAACTTGCTGCAGGACAAGAGTTACACTAATATCAAAGAAATTGTAGAATAGAATAATTAAAGAAAGGATGCAAAAAGAGAGAGAAAAATTAAATGTGAATGACAAAAATTAAAATAATTTTAAATTTTATTTTAAGTAATTAAATTGAATCATTAAATTGTCCTGTGGTGAGTTGTCCCTTGGAAAGTTGGTTGTGACAAGTTGTCCCACAGTGACTTAGCTGTGGCAAGTTGTCCCATTCCGGCTGTTGATGAGTAGGATGGGCAGGGCAATAGGTCTTGAAGACTACAGTGTGGGGCTGGGTTGAGCTGCTGTGGGCATAGACCTTAGTGATAGTAGCAAATATTCAAGCAAGAACTTTGAAGGCCAAATTAGTTTTATTGTTGTGAGCTATCCAGAGTTGCTTAAGATGGGCAATCTTATGACTCTTATAAATAATAATGGAAAAATTAGTTTTCTTAGTCAGAGGTGGGATGGAGTCAAGTGGCCCATTAAAGAAATACTTGATTAATTTTAAAATAATGGTAGATGAAGCACAACAAATTACAAATGAATATCTGTAGAAAACTGTTAGAATATTAAACCTCTTTTATTTTTTAAACTTTGAGTGAAATTTAAGTCATACTAGTTTCTTTTGATAGGAAGAATCCTTATGGAATTTTAGATACATACAATAAGTGCAAAAAGAATGAATCATGCATCTTTTTAAATTGATTGTTTTTTGTATGTCAAAACTGATGATAGCATATTTGCATTTCCTTCCTGAACCTTCTTTAAGTGCAATGTGAGGTATTTTTTTCATGTTCCTGCTGAATCTGTAATGGAGGTGATGATACAAAATTGAAATTTCAAAATTACATAGTACTTCTGTACACTGTAACAGTATACATATATTACTATTATACAGAGATAGAAATCTAAGGATATAGTTCTCTACCCCCTAGTTTCAGATTTTGACATATTTTGAAATAT
This sequence comes from Sibynophis collaris, assembly GCA_036250565.1. NCBI lineage: Eukaryota > Metazoa > Chordata > Lepidosauria > Squamata > Sibynophiidae > Sibynophis > Sibynophis collaris. The sequence goes on from JANHFK010005848.1 coordinate 67,140, forward strand.
TATCAAAGTTTCACATGAGTTTTACTGATCATAAAAGAGGTATAAATGAACAAAAATACTGAAGCATGATTTCATTTTTTTAATTTATAAAGTAATCCAACATGCAACATGCCCATGTGAAAAAGTCCTCACTGTCCATCCTCCCCTCATTAAACCAGACACTTCTGGCCTGCCTAATGGCTGCTATTACTGAACACTTTTGCCAGCATAGCCTATCTATCAGGGAATTATGACATAGAGCCAGTGAGCTTTAAAAGACAGATTGAGTGGCTTGATACAGGTGCAGCAGGCATGGAGAAGGCTTTGTCCCCTATCAGAACTTCAGGAGAAGAGGAGAAGATCCAGGAAAAAGGAAACCAGTGTGTTACTAGATGGTGATTGGGATAAGTATTCAGATGGCAGGTCAGCCAACAAAATGATGTGCCACAGATGCTAGCTGGTGAGATGGTGAAAAGGCAACATGTATGGAATTGTCTGGAGAGGTCTTACTAGCAAGTTTCATCCAAAGAATATCTGAAAGGGTGTACATAAATTAGGACAGCTCTCTGTATAGCATGGGATTCTACTGTGCTAGGAATCCTAGATCATGCAAAATATTGTATTAGAATCTAAGCAACTATCCAGTATATATAAAGATCTCTATGGCTGAAAATATAAGGGTTGGGGAGAAATAGGAATATTGTTGATTGCAGACTTCATTCAGGATTAATGATTCATGATCATACTTTCTAAAGCAGGGGTGTCAAACTCAATGCCCACGGGCTGGATCTAGCTTGCTTAGATCTGGCCTGTGGGATCATCCTGGAAATAGCAAAGGATCAGCCCATGGTGCCTCTGCCAGTGGAAACGGGAGGTCCACATGCTGTCCTCCCAGATTCCCTTTTCGCCTGCGACAGCCTCCTGGAGCCCTCTGCCAGCCCCCTTGAGCTCTGTTTTCATTTGCAGAGGGCTGCAGGAGGATCCCCCAGACCCTCCCAGGCCACCACAGGCGCCCCAACACGAGTGATGTCGAACTGGCCACACCTACCCAGGCCCCTGAGGTCAAACACAACCCTGATGCTGCTCTCAATGAAATCAAGTTTGATACCTCTGTTCTAAAGTGAGTCAGTTCCCCTCCTCCTGCTATCCAATTTCCCCTGATGCCTAGGAAGGACTGGTCAGACCTTATTCTTGCTGCTGGCATTTTTTCGGCTAAAATCTAAATTACCTTCCAGCAGATCACTGTGATATTGTTTTACAGCCTTCTTCATTCCTTCACATTGTCTGGCACTTTTGTGTATTTTCTTTTTTTTTAAGGAAGAACTATGGGGGGAAGTTCAGAAATATGCAGTAAATGAGTAGGGATGGGGGGGGGGAATAATTTAAATACAGTTCCCAGATTGTCAAAATGCATCTGAAGCCTAGCAGCGTGTTTAGTTTATAGGAGGGGTAGATAGTAGATTAGTAGCCAAGAACTGTACTTAACAGTTTTTGAATCACCGAGATCCACAAAGGGGATGAAATCATAATGTATATGGACTGGCCTTTTGTGTGTATGTAACAGTTTTTTGTTTGTGTAACTATGATATGTTTATTTAGATCTTATTCCCAATTTTGTTTCCCTGTTTAACAAGGCAGGAACCCGTGAGCTAGTTTTCGGCAGCTATGTTCAAAGGGAGCTTTGAAGTCTGCAGAGCAAAGAATTAGGGTGTATCAGCATAGATTGCAGCTTGCCCTCTCCTGGCATTTCAAAGGAGATACAATAAATTCCAAACTTCTTGGCATCAGATTCATTTGACATGGCTAATTATTAGCATATCTGTTCAAACGAACATGTTATTTTTCATCAGTCCAGAGATATGCTCCAGTGTTTCAGTGTATAATGAAAATAGGTTCAAGAATCTTTGTTTCAGCAAAGAAACTAAAATATTGTGTCTATTTTATTTTAAAATGTCATTAGAATGTGACTCATTACTTGTAGGTGGTAGCTTTATGACTCACTGAACATAGCTAGTTATTGTTCTCAGTTTTAAGTCAAATTCCTGTCTTGCGCAGTGCAATCAAAGCATTCTCTTATAAAAGATAAATACTGCTTTGAGAATGAGATTTTAGTTCAGTTTCTCATATAATTAAGAAAAATAATTTTGAATGGAAATGGATGCTTCACCAATTCAGGGGCTTATCAGTTTTATACAAAAGGCATACATAATCAAATATAGTCTTACATTAATAAATCAAATGGCAGTTCTAACTTGTCCTTTTGTGATGGATTATTGATATTCTGTTCTCCTTCACGGGGAAAAAGATTGATAGAGCCAGTCACCAAAAGCTGATGAGGAAGGGAACTCCTTGTAGTTTAGGTTGAAAAGAGACTAATTACCAAACAAACATCACTTTAACTTGTATTTCTGTCAGTATTTATGATCTGCTCTAGAATCTTCCCATGTACTGATGTAAGATTGAATGGCCTGTAATTCTCAGGCTCTCCCTTCCTTCTTTTGTAGACAGTAACAGTACTTCAATGTGCTGCAGAGACAGTCTGACTTCACTATTCTATGCATTCTTCAAACTGAATCTGAAATGCCGCACAGCCCTCTGATCCAATATGTGATCTGTAAATCAAAACATAATTATTATTCTAGGTTTATACTTTTACAGATATTACAATCCCGTTTTACAGTACTGTTGTGGGATAAACATGCACATGATTTGAGCCTTCATTATTTCCCCTGGGAGATCTCACCCCCTTCTCCTCCAGCCCTGCTTCTTAGTCCTGGTAGCTCTTGGGGAGAATTAACTATGTGTTTTGTAACCAACATTTTATTCCAGAAAAGTCCTACCTACCACTGTCTGATCTACTAGGAAGGAAGCAAGTGGGAAACCTCTTCCTTTAGTAGCCCTTTCCTAGAAAAAAAATAACTGATTCATTAAGAATTTAAATATTTATAATTGATTGTATTAATAATATGAGCCTAGGACAAAAATCAACAATAAAAGAAAATGAAGGCAGAATAACCAATTGCTTTATGAAAAAGCTGATCTCAGTCACCATCAGCTCAAACACCCATACAGGAAGAGATCATTAGAAAAATTTTAGACTGTGCAGAAATGAGTTCATTTTTATCCATTTTCTTTTTCTGAGTTGATTCTTCATTATCTCTGACCTGTACCAAGCTTGATTGCACCAAGCAGTCACCCGAACAAGTGTTTTTTCCCCCCAATCATAAATAATCTTTTTCATCAAGTACAAAGCACTTGTTCCCTATATGCGCAGATAGGACTGGGCTTTATCACACTATCAACTTTGTTTTTATGCTAATTAATTTTGGGGCTGTAATTATTTCTAACCTAATTTATGGTTCCATATTCTGATATATTCTGAAATATTAAATCTAGCCTCTACATGTGAATGGGAATCCATGGTGAAAGGATGGTGGGAACTACCATTCAGCACTATTATCAAAATTTCTTTCCTTCTGATCCTGCCATCGTTGTCACCATCTTCAAGACACCTTTGACCGTGGGAAGACTTCCACAATCACAAAAGGCTCTTTTTAAATTTGGTGTAAGGTTGTTGCATGGCAACAGCATAGTTGGTAGGCGAAGCAGAACTGCATCTAAAGAGGCTCTCTTAATATGCTGTCCACTACTCCTTCTACCATATGGGATTATGTCCCTTACATATTTACGATGGGACAAGCATGTGAATAAGATTTCCATATCTATATTAATTGTTTTTTTGGCATTCTAATTTAAGTAATGTAATACATTTCCACATTTTCTTTCTACTTTCCAGAGACAGGGTTCATTATTTCCCCCATACAGCACTGGTTATCTGTTTGTACAGCTATTCATCTGTACCCATGTTTATAGCCCTACCAAAAGACTGATTGACATTTGTGTGAAAGAAAAGAACTAAATAAAACTGAAATAAGGTGCCAGTGGAGAGCATATTGCAGGAATAACATTACATTGTGGACATAGTATTTGTTGTAGCTATTTGCATATGTTTCATTGCTCTGTGGTCATATAAAAGTGCAACTGTATTGATGTATAACAAGCATTGTTATAAGCAATGCGAGTATCGTCTCTGTTCATGTCAAAGAACTGGGAGAACTGGCACGCTCCTGTTCCCATCTATTGGGCAGTATCATCTTATGGAAGGTAGAACTTCTGCCTTCTCTACTGCTGCACCTCCCCTGTGAAACAGCATCACCCAGAGATTCTATTGACCTTTTGTAAAACAAAGGAATAAAACTTTACAGTACAATTTACTGGCCAAAATAAAAAAAAAAGTCCTAATCTTTTGTAGGAAACAAAAACATAATATAAATAAAGCATATGTGGCTGAAATACAATAATTGAACTAATGTTAATATTCTTCTTCTAAAATTTCAGAAATATAATAAATAAAATATTCATGGAAAAGGTAAAGAGTAAGATTCAAAAGATTCTTACAAATCAAAACAAAAACAATGAAGCAACATTCATTGGCATATTTTTCTCTATGGCGCAGGTGTCAAACTCACTGTGTCACATTGCCGTCATGTAACGTATCGCAATGTTTTATCCCTTCATGGAGCTGGAGTGGGAATGGCCTACGTGTGACGTATCTGGCCTGTGGGCCGCCAGTTTGACACCCCTGCTCTATGGTGTTTCCAGAAAGATCTGTTTTCATAACTTCTAGGAAGTCAACAACGTGGGGGACAAGTCACAATTTTTCACTTTGTAAGTCCTTACTGTTCAGTAGAGTATCTATGGTATTTTGTTGCTAAGTTTCTATATCCATGTATATAATGTAATAAAACCTTAGGAAACATTATCTTTTAAATGTTCAACATGCAGGTCATACTCAGGTTAAAATATTCATACCCATTGTAGAAAAGAAGTCTTCACAGTCAGAATAACTGTGCCCTAAAAGGATTATGCAAATATGTATTAGTTTGATCTGATATTATATTCAATAATTTTCTCTTTTTATGGTTATGCAGGCTAAAAGTGGCATCTTTTGTGTTTTTTCCAATGCCAGAAGCAAGCTGTTCTTTAGAAGATGATGCAGGAAGAATTTATCTAACAGTTTTCTTTCCTTTTGGAAAAAAACTGGGCAAGACCTCCCATTCTACTGCATGAGGGGGGAAAGGGAAGGATTATACTCCAAAATAATTATTTTGGAAGTAAATAAGTAAGAGAATAGTAAGATATATATATCTTACATAAACACACATACACTTTATTCATCTCACAAGGGGTCCCACAATATTATACTCTGAAAATGTTCAGAAGCACACACATTTTTGCCATTAGTCTCCATAATATAAATGGAAATATTTCAAGTCTCATAATAAATGGCTTCAGAATCTAAATTGAATCTGGATCTAGAGTTGTATGTACTCCTTATCAGACTGTGAATCTGTAAATCAATAGAAACTGACATAACTTCGGTATGATAAAAGTTAAACATGATAACTTTGAAAGCCTGATTACTTACCATTTATTTGCAATTGCTTACAGATTTAAAATAACAAACCATGAAAGTGGAAGGTGCAGGCATTCCTTTAGTCAATCTTATTAATATCTCCTTTAGAAAAAATAACAGGTTTTACATGTTTCCTGCAACCAAATAAACTTTAACTTCTCATCCTTGGATTTCCCTCCCCCCTCCACATCCCACTTTCAGAACTCTTATAGGACAGAAAAAATCGTAATATTTCTTATTAATATTCTTAAATATTATTATTATTATTATTTACAATTATTAATATGCTTAAGTCTTTTGCATGCAATGCATACCTGAGATCTCCCCACACATTTTCAATCAGATCCAAGTCTGCAGGCTATGAGTTAGAGACACAGGAAATATTTTAGGGGTGGAAAGATAAATAGGGTCAACTATGCAACATCTTACTTAATCACTGAAGGAGTTAAAGCTGAAAAGAGGTAGAGTATTTACAAGATAATGATATAAAGTGTATGTCCAAATAAACCATGAAGTACTTACAGGAAATAAAAATAAAGGTAATCTACTATTTTTGGTTTTGTTCATCTGTAGGAGATGTATTAATTAATAGTGTCCAGTCAATACAGAATTCTAATATTTTCTTTAAATCTAGTCTGATCCCTAGTTAATGAATACCTTACAGAAGTATTCATGTTTAAATCACCAGTTGATGCTATAATTTTTATTTAATGTCTTTAGTAATGATGTGCGTCTCTCACTGAAAATCCAATGTGTTTAGCTTTTAGGAAAGTGTGGGTGTATGACTGATGATTGAAGTCCGGCTGGCCTACTTTCAGCATATGCTAGGGGAAAAAATTTCCTGCAAAGCCAACCATCCATTTGCTTATTTTAAAACCACTTTAAAGGATTGCTTAACCGTATTGACTACATTCTGCTTTTAAGCAATTCCAGTCCCATGTCTAAAGAGAGAAGGACATAGTCGGTTTCTTTCTGTCCCATTATCAGCTTCATTCTTCCTAAAAGCATTTGGGGTTGAGTTCTCCAATGTCTATGTGGTTGTTGTTTTTTCTTGAATTCTAAATTGTATAAAGAATATGCATGCATATAGAAGGCACATGACAATCAGCCACAAATATGTGAGAAGTGATCAGCCCAACAATGATGTCTAGAGGTAGAAAGAATTTAATATTTTTTCTCCTTCCTTTGTTTTACTAAGGATATGGAAACTGCTGATGTGAAGGCTCAGATGCTCTTCAGAATGTATGAATCCCAAATCCCACACCCAGAATCTATACATCAGCTGGAAAGAATCAAAGCCATTATCCTAGATTAAACCCAGAGCCTCCAGGACTACGGCAATAAAATGGTACCCAAAGATGAATTGCTGACAGAATTCCTGAGGCATCAGCAGAAATGGAAGGAAGATCAAGCAGAGAAATTGCTTTGGGAAAACAAGACCCTGTATGGGATGTACTATCAACCAATAGCTAAAGTGGCAGATACTAGGAAATCCTACCAGTGGCTGGAAAGGAGTGGACTAAAAAGAAGTACTGAGGCAGCGATCATATCAGCAAAGCAACAGGAACGACATATCAGATCCTTAGTCTACCACACTAGACAGGATCCAAGGTGCAGTCTATGTAGAGAGGCCTTAGTGACAATCCAATATGTGGTGGCAGAGTGTAAGATGCAAACAGGAACAACATACACTGAGTGGCACAGGCATGACTAGAATTCAGTGTTTCCCAGCTTCTAGCTTGATACCTTAACCACTACACCAAACTGACTGTCATGACATATAAAGCTTTTAACTTCTCTATTGTTGAATTACCAATTAAACATTGGTTTAATTGGTTACAATTTAAATGTGGTCCATACAACAGTTACTTTCTCTTAGTATAATTTTATGGCTCAGTAACTGTATAGATAATATGTGTCAGTGGCAGGATTTACTACAGTATTACAACATTCTAGCTGAATCCTCTGGCAACCTAGCAACCCCTCCCCAAACCCCTCAAGTTGCCATTTATGCATTTTTGTTAGTACTAAATCAATTTAGTATGCAAACTTTCATGGCTGAAAAGAAAGAATTTCAAACTTCATAGCAATAAAGGATTCATATTTTGCCTAGAAAATGAAAAAGGATGTGAACATTAATACTAAAAACATAGATCTTGGGTTACAACAAAAATAATATTTTGCATTTATTAGATTCTATTATATCGTATAAAAATTTATCACACAGTGGATATGTAATGATATCAATGCTTCATTTAAACATTTGTTTTACAGTGCCCTACAATTGTTGCATTTTGGAGAATGTATAATAAATTTCTGCTCAACGTATAAAGATATAAAGACAACGAGAATATATAGAAGGTAAAGCTTATTTTATGAGCAATCTGGACACTTTAAAGGATGTAATGCCTACTAATTAATATAAACGCTGTGAAGATGATCATTAAAAGGTCTGTTGAAAGATAATGTCTATTTTCAGAACAAGACCTAGACCAATTTCATTCATAAATAAGAAAAAAGACACAAGCAATAATTGAGATAAAATTCTCTGTACTTTATATCATCCAGTTGCGTAGATAATTAAAGTTAGAAGTGTCTTTAGAAGAAAATTTCCTAAGAAATTAATTTTTGAACCATATTATTAATTCCATGTTCTAAGTGGCTTAAGATGGCGGCGGTAGCGGAGCTGCGGAGAATAGCGCAGCGAGGGTGAGTGGGTTTAGGCCGGGACCCCCGGGACCCCCAGACTGTTTGGAGGGGTATGAGGTGGTGAGAGCACCTCAGGAATACCCCGAACCCCAGGGTCTCCTTCCTCACCCGCCCGGGCAAATGGACTTTCCAGTAAACAGCTGAGACGCGCCAGTAAACAGCTGAGACACGGCGGCGGCGGCGGCGGCGAAGATTCGGCCGTCGCGGAGGCCACGGAGGCTGCGGAGGCCTTGGTCGCTGGGAGGCCTTGGCCGCCAGGGATGGGGCGGTCAGGCCTTTCCCACCAGGCTCTTCTGGCGCCGGCACCTTCTACAACACGCCGGCGTTCCCAACAAGCCGGCGTTTCGGGCCGGCGGCCAGGGGGGCGGGGCGGCCAGGCCTTTCCCGCCAGGCCTTTCTCGCTTGCTTCCCCCGACGCCGGCGTTTCTACAACAGGCCGGCGTTTGAACAAGCCGGCGTTTCGAGCCGCCAGCCCAACAAGCCGGCCGCCCCTGTTCTAGCTATGGGGCGGTGACGGCAATGGCGGCGACGGCAGCGGCAATGGGAAGGACGGCCTTGGGCGGCGGTCCCCTGCAACGGCGGCGACGACCCCAGCTGAAGCGTCCGGCGGTGGCAGCGCCGAGCGCAGTGGCTGGAGGTAAGCGGCCTCCGGCAGGTGGTGGACCCAGCGCTCCGGCCCCTCGCCTGGCAGCAAGGGCGAGGTCTTTTTCTTTGGCCTGGAGCCCTGGGAATGGAGGGTGGAGAAGACAACGGAGGAGTGGCGATGGCAGCGCGCAGTACCCCTCGGCGAGGTCCCGTCGGTGGCAGCGACGGAGACGGCAGCCGGGAATGGTATGCGGCCGGGCCACCTCGAAGGCCAGATACCAACGGGCCTTACCCCCCCTCCTAAAGGAGTTGGAAGAGAGCTACCTGGAGGAGAGGAGATGGCTGAAGACTGATGGGGGCTTGTCTCTCTCCCCCCTACTGCAATCTCGGGGGGTGGTTTTTTGGTTGTTGATGATCACCATCTTGGGAGTGGGTCAAGGGAGGACTGGTCACCTGTGGGAGAGGTGACCGGTATCTCTCCTCCCCCCTGCTTGTGTTTAAGCTCTCCCCAATATTAACTCCAAAAACAAGAAAGAAGACAAGACTATATTTAACATCTCCCCACTATGTCTCGGAAGACCTACCGGGGGTCGGGATCCAGACCTTCCTGCTAAATTGATGAAGATCACTTATACCGCGGCGGAACTGCTAGCCCTGCGAGTAGCCCCCGACTCGCAAAGATGGCCCTCTTTTTTATCGAGGGCCAGCCTTGATGACGGATTGATTAATCCCGAGAGGTGGGCTAAACGGAAACTGAGGGGGTTTTTATGTTCATG
>JANHFK010005849.1:0-11860 GCA_036250565.1 Sibynophis collaris
TATTCTTTTGCACTCCGCTCCTCTTCGGTGTTGAAGGGGTGCACACGGTGGGGTCAAGCGGGACATGCACTGTCTCGGCGGGACAAGGGGGCGGAGCTTGCGGTGGGCGGAGCCACCCTTGGGAATGATCTTGGCTGGCGGTGTGGGCGGGGCTTCGCGGCTTGAGAATACTCCTTATCTTCTCCTCCTCCCCCTCCCCCCTCCAATAGAATCCGCATAGAACCCTCCGGTTTCCCTACTACGAGGTCGCGGTGTCGGCTCGGCGCGCGCGTCCTTTGCAGGGGATGCCTCGCAAAGCCGATATGCGCATGACAGAGCAGCCCCAGGGTGACCGTAAGCTCGTCCTTCAGGAGGCCTGCCAAGCCCCCCCCTCAAGGTTGCTGCCAGGCTTTCTCAACCACAGACCCACCCCGACACACACACACACACACACACACACACACACCCCTACCTTCTTACAGCTTTGATGTAGGCAGCGGCTTGATCTGATTCAGGTCAGATGGATTTGCAATTTTAAAAAGAAAGCTGTAAAAATCAAGCTTATGGGTAGTGGTCGTCGTTGCCGTTTCCAGTGCAAATCCTCCTTTTGTCCCAAAGGTGCTGTTTTTTGTTTTTTCCTTTCCCAAGAGGCAACGGGACTTTCTGATTTTTTTCTTTGAAGACGTTTCCGCTACTCATCCGAGAAGCTTTCTTCAGCTCTGGAGAAGTTTTTTGGGATGAGAAGCGAAACAATTTCAAAGAAAAATCAGAAAGTCCAGTTGCCTCTTGAAGAAAAAAAAAAAGCAGCAGCTTTGGGACAAGCATGACCTGGATGACTGAGAATCTCCATAGACAAACCCTCCTTTTGTTGTTTCCCAAGGATAATGCCTCACTATAAATAAAGGAACCAATAAAGGAGAATATTTGTGGCTAAGGGTTGACATGAGGTGCTCTCTGAGCTTGCTTGTCTTCTTGCGGAGTTTTCATTGCCCTAACTAGGTAACACCATAAGTGCTAATAAGGAGTGCTGTTTGCTACCAGAATATAAACTGACAGCAAATAACACTCCTTACTACTGTAGCACTGATGATGTTACCTAGCTTGGTGAAACATCTGCAACAAGCAAGCACAGAGAGCACCTAGGACCCTTCAAATAAAGGCAGAAAGTTTTGCCCCCTGCCCAAGTTCTGAGATAGAGAAGAAGGTACATGTACTCCTGTGATTTATCACCATAATTGAGCCCTTAATTGAGAACATTTCTGTCCTTAAGTGAGACATTCATTAAGTGAGTTTTTCCCCATTTTACAACCTTGCCACGGTCGTGAAATGAATCACTGCAGAAGGTTAAGTTAGTAACATGGTGGTTAAGTGAATCTGGCTTCCCCATTGACTTGGCTTTTCAGAAGGTCACAAAAGGGGATCACATGACCTCAGGATACTGCAACCGTCAAAATGAGTCAGTTGCCAACTGTCTGAATTTTGATCCCATGACTGGGAATGCTGCAATGGTCGTAAGTGTGAAAAATTGTAATGTTCACTTTTTCAGTACCATTGTACCTTTGAACGGTCACTAAATGAACTGTTGTAAGTCGAAGACTGTCTGCTTTGAAAGAGGAGGCATGTAAATTATGTAATGACTTTATAATGACAGTCAAAGTGAGGTTTGGTGTTCAGCACAAAGTCTCTCTTGTAATCTCTTCACTGGGTATTCACCAATAACCTTTTGGTTTATTCCACAGCCTGTATTATTTCTTTAATATCTGCTTTTCTCCTTTTTCCACCCCTTTAACATAGGAGTTTAGTTAAGTTCAGGTTGATAAGATTTACTTTTTTCTGGCAATTGGCAGGAAAGTTGCTGAAATAGAATAAAAAGGATGCATTGAGTTACCAGATTCAAAGCCCAGGACTATATTGACATTGATATAGATTATATATAGATATATCCCACTTTCCATTTAGGAGGTCAAGGCAACACACTTAGTACTCTCTCCTGCCATTTTTCCCACAACAAAAACCTAGTGAGATACGTGGGGCTGAAATAGAGTCACTAACACAAAGTTTTCCCATAAACTGAGATTTAAGATGAATAAGAACCTGCTGTACCCGAACCATTTACACCACCACAACTGATTAGGATTTATACCTGTTTGTCTCAAAGGTGCTTTTCCAAAAGGGAATTAGACTTTCTTGGTTTTTTCTTCGAAAATGTTTCACTTCTCATTCAAGAAGCAGCTTCTTCAGTTCCATAGACATCATAGCCTATTTGCAAACAAATATGTTCCTGTTTCCTTATTTCAGCAGTATAATTTAACACAGGTAGAAGTATCTTTGTTGTTACTATTAAACAATCTGTCTACCAGATTTACTGGTAGTAAAGATTTACTAACAAAATAATGTATCATCACCCAGAGATCTTTTAGATGATTCAATTTAATTTTTGCTCAATCCTTGCTCTAGCAGACAAATCAAGAAATGGGCCCCCTTTTCCTATATGCATTTGAAAAAGATCCATTGGGGTTATAAAAATCTTGACAACAATAAGATTTTGTGTGTTCTGTTAGTAATATTTTCCGAAAGATTCTTCAAGTAAGATAATGTATCTCACCTTTAAGTCCTCTGGTAAGTACTGTATTGAAATATTCACAATAGAATAGGCATTGAATTTTATTGAAATTTGGTTAAGAAATTATGGGAGAACTATTGGCGTCTTCAGTTTTTCTGAATTAGCACATATGAGAGCCGGTTGGGAAATCCTGAGTTTTTCATTTGCTTGTCTTTTAAAGATACTTGCTTCTGACAAGTATTTTTATTTTTTATATATCATTTCCCCTTTTCTGCTAAGGTTTTTCATTGCCTTTAACAGCAGCTTGTTCTGTGCATAATGAAAGTAATGAAGCATTTTTCTTTGTCAGTTCCTTATAATAAACCCTGCAGGAATCACTGTGGGTTATGTATGTGATCAAAACGGTTACTCTATTCTGAATCACACTAAGACAGTTAGCTATAAAGTAGGCTTATCCACAGGAGGGCAACTAGTATTTGATTGTAAACTGTGAATAAAAAATTACTCAATTATGGAAGTTATCATTGCTATTCCAATAAATGTATATATTAGTGACTGATGATACAGTAGAGTGTAAGCTACTTTTCCTATAAAAATGAATAAATCTTGATTTCTTCCATCCCTCTATATTGTTCATCCCCAAATAATGAAAAGCTTTACCTGATTTCTGCAGCTGAAGCTATTAGTTACAACAGGAGCAGATCAAGGCTGGTTGGCAGTTCTTCCTCCACAGTTTATATCCCATAGATGTGGCAGAGAATTCTGGATCTGTAGTCCAGTTGCTGCCATGCAGTTTGAGTGTTTTATAGAGCTCATCCTTTTTCTTCTCTGAATCTCAGGGCTGCTGCCTTGAGAATAATTTGAAACACAGTCCACAGCTAATTTTTAGTTCTGGTCATCTGCTGTATATAATAGCAAGCTTATTGGGCAGTTTATAAAAAGACATATTTTTTGGGGGGGGAAGGGAAGCACTTATTTCATATAGCCCATATAAACTATATTGATTTGAGATCACCATGCCCTGAATAATTCTCACAGGTACATAATGAATGCCAAATGTGCATCTGTTAAATATTTTCCTTGTAGTAGTTGTTATGTGCTCTTGCTTGGAGCAATCTAGGGACAACACATAATTCAGTCTTATGTGTTATGAGACATCTGAATGCAGAAGCCACTTCTGGTGATGTAAATATAATACTTGACTATGTCTGTTCTATCTACAATCTAAATCATAGAACCCAGTTGCTGACATGCGTGTTTGGCATAAATGGGATAGTGCATTCCAGGCTTATAGGATTTTTTTCACTTTTCAAATTAAATCTGGTCACTAATCAACTAGAATCTGATTCTGATCCAGGGATGTTTTTGGTGTATGACAAATGAATGAAACATATAGTCCTTCCACACATACATAAATTCCACTTTCCCAAGCTTGCTTCATAAATGCAAGGTGAGATGGAAATCTTATACTTGCTACTATTAAACAATCAAGGTTTAGAATGTCATACTGATCTGTTGTAAATCAAGTGCCAGATTTTATTAACTATAAAGTTAGCTGACATTTTAAAAATTGTTCCTTCATTTACAATCTCCCTCTACCTCTGCAGTCTCAAAGCATTACATCTGAATATTTTCTAGAGGTGACTTTAGGTCCACCTCACATTGACAAATGTTTAATATCTAGAATAGGCAACAAATTATTCTAGTAGTGTAATTTTAGGAATTTGTAAGTAGGAATTGCATTGGTTCTGTGTCATAAAATTCACGCTCCTGAATCCTTGAGAATTTGGTATACTGTAAAATTCAAAATCTAATCTGAACATACCAAAAGAAACTTTAGATAAACTCTTTCTAAAGAAAAACATGTTTGACCAGCCAGTATCTAAAATTTGGGAAGCCCAAATTGTGCCAATCAGTTCCCTTTATCCGGCAGAGAACATATTGTGTATTTTTAAAAATCTTTTTCTATTGTATAATCTTTTCATTTATTATTGGTGTCCTGCATAAATCATTTCTGATAGATCTTCCAAATACAATACAGATAATCTTTGTGTATCAATTGCTTTGTTTGTCAATAGTTCAAAGTTATGACCATATTAGAAACAGCTTTGCAAACAATCTTGTATTTATTACCATTGTAGCATCCTCTGGTCATGTGTCCCACAGTCACATTATCACCATTTGTGTGCTTTGCAACTCCCTTGTGACAAGCAGGGTGAATTGAGTCTTTATTGTCACTTGAATGCACACTAATCGGCATACATTAAAATGAAATTTCATTGCATACAACTCTCAAAGGGTCACCATCTCCAAAATACACTACATAACCATGACAGAATAAATAAATAAATAAATATGCATATACCTACATATATTGTATCACACAGAGAAACAACACAGTCTAGTTCAGATGTATACATGCACATGGCGAGAAAAATGAATCTTGTGAGTTTACCAAATGGATGGCATAGGGAACAAAGCTGTTACAGAATCTGGTAGTCGTGCTAGAAATAAAAGTTGGAAATAAAATTGTGGTCACAGAATTTTTTTGCTTAATGACTGAAGGGAAAGTGAGTTGATAAGCCCATCACAGTCACATGATTTTCTCTTAGCAATAACAACACTTAGCGATGGAGTTGCTGGATCCAGTTGTATTTGCTAAGTGAGGACTACCTATAGGTTCCTACTTGTGAAAGGTAATGGAATCCATGAATATTTTGTTCTAATATCTTGGCATTCACTTTGTTTTCCAGTTGTTGAATGTGGCTGTTCCCCACGACTCTGAATATGTATACTTGTGCGAAGTTGATTTCTGCCTCCACCCTGGTGAGTAAACTAAGATGTACTTTTGGAGTATTTTTTAATAGTGTGTAGGCTTTAAAAGCAATTGGCCATGTTAAAATCAATGAGCTACAAAACTTGCAACTATGCAGTCAAGCATGGACATATAGGATATAATTTTTCCTGAAGATCCCTCTGAAGATTTCATTTTAGTTATGACTCCTTATCCTCCTGATAAAGTATCTCAACAGCTCTTGCTACAGATCTATAAATTGGAGTGGGTTATAGAGGTGGTTTATGGAGACGAGGGGATCATGCATATTTTAGTGTTCTTGTCTTTTTGTCCAAGAAACCCATTCTTCTTTCACTGTTTTTCCATTTTCTGCCAACATCTGAATACACAATAGCACTTTTTAAATAAAAAAAGTTATACAGCTGATCATGTATGCTATATGCTTTTGGGCTTCCATCTGAGATACCTTGACTTTTCATTGCTATGATCATGTCACATTTTTCCTATATCATTACAAAAACAGAATACAGTTGATTGAGCAGTTACATTTTTTCTCTGCTGAAAGTTGCATCTCTTAACAGGGGTGGGCAAAATGGATGCGAGCAGCAGATTATATTCCTGCTCTTGAGGATGGATCTTCTTACTCTGGACTATGTTCTGTTTATCTTTTCCCAATCCTGTAGGTGAAGGAGAGACCTCTCCATCTTTCTGAATTTTAGAAGTTTATAAATATCTTCCTTCCAGTTTGATCTTTTGATAACTTTATCTGAAAATATGTTCTGTCTTTGAAGTTGGAATTATGATGGCTGTTCCCAATTTACGATAGACCAGGAATGGGCACAGGGCTTCATTCAGCCTTGCAGCCTTAGACTTAGAATAACTTTATTATCACTTTGAATGTACACTAATTGGCATACATTAAAATGAAATTTTGTTGCATATAGCACTCAAAGGGTCACCATCTAACAATATACACTACATAACCAGGACAGAATAAATAAATAAATGCATATACCCACCTGTATAATATACAGAGAAACAACAGTCTAGTTTGCATGTATACATGTACATGGCAAGAAAAATGAATCATGTCAGTTTACCAGACGGATGGGCATATATTTTCAAGGTCATGTTGCCCTGTAAATATATCTTTAATATTCAGTCCTTGAGTAAGTATTAATCCTTAGTTCAAGCAAATATCTATTGGTCTATAAAGTGGAATACAACTGTTGCCTCCTTCAAAAAGTTCTTACTTTAATTGGGATGAGATGCTGTTTCAGTCTGGTGGCTCCTCTTCTATTTGCTCCTGACAAACTCTGAGCTCCAGGGAAGATTCCCATCAGGATATGAGTGCATGAAGAAATACATGAGGGAAATGGTATTTCTAGCTGGCTGCAGCTACTTTTTCCAACTTAATTCCATCATGTCTCTCTCAAAGATCCTATGCAGATTTGCTGGTATTAATGAAAGACAACAGTCTTGAACAGAGTAGCTGGGATTATTCCCTTCCATTTTACCAATTATGTTTCAGTTTACTGTTTATTTGCTGCTATTAGCAATGAGGAAAAAGTACCTCAGCCCTATTGGCAGCTGATGGCCAATCTGTTGTGAAAGAAGAAAAATGGGAACGGTTCCTGGAAGCTTCAGAGATCAGAAAAAGTGGCAGCAGCCATATGTAGTCTCCATAGGCAACGACTGGTATCTCCTGAAAACCAAAGACTCATCCATTCATAATTTCAAAGTTGGTCACTTTGCATTAGTTCCAAAGGAAGTAAGTGTGAAAGTTGTTCTCTGAATGCTAAATTCCAAAAAACCCACCATCACTTCTTGAACCCTGTCTATCTGCCGATCTCCAAAACATGTGTGGGCATTAGCAGCAATCATTACACTTACACATTAAGTTATATTGAAATAAAGAAAATATGTTCATAATTAGCCAAATATATTTTATATGGAAACTTATCAATATATTTACATTTGTTCAAGGAAGAGAATAGGGTTTGTTATTTCTTTTACTGACAAAGGAGCATATATTCTTAATTTAGCAATAGCACTTAGATTATATACCGCTTCACAGTGCTTTACAGCCCTCTCTAACCGGTTTACAGAGTCAGCATATTGCCCCCAACAATCTGGGTCATTTTACCAACCCCGGAAGGATGGAAGGCTGAATCAGCCTGGTGAGATTCGAACTGCCAAATTGCAGGCAGCTGACAGTCAGCAGAAGTAGCCTGCAGTACCACATTCTGACCACTGCACCATCATGGCTCCTAAGTTAGCAGCGCCTCTTGCCTAATATCTACCATTTCAAAGAAATCAAAGCCAATTCCTCTTTCTATCATGATAGTTGGGACTGCCTGGGAAAAGGACTGCCTGGGAAAAGGTACACTAGATTATGTTCCGGCCTAGTATAATATCAGGGTAGTCCTCAGAAAATTATTACTGTATGAGATACCAATTTTTAATCTTTCAAATGAGTTGGACTATCTATAGCTCTTACCTATTATGAATAAAGGGAATAGTAGATTGATTATAGCAATAATTACAGGATTATAATTGCTAGCTTTTAAAATACATAAGGCTACAGTTAGAAATATGACAATTTTATCCTAGTCCATTAGTGAATTTCATGGCAAAGTAAACGTGTTTTATCTTGTTCTATAATATTAGAATGGAATTAATTGTACACCACTTTATGCTAATTGAATTTTCTAAGGCAGGATTTGTTCTGAAGATCAGATCCTTATGTCGTGTATGTTGGCAAGGTTTAAATCAGGTTTTACATAGTAATTTTACCTTCACCATTTCACAAGAGAAGTTCTTTTAAGTATTCCTGGAATAAGAGGAATAAGAAACATGTTATATACTGTACAGATTGCTGTTTATCACTGCTTTTCTTTGGAATGCAAAGTTTCCTTTCCTGTAATGTTGCTCCATTTCACAAAGCAATGCTTATTAAGTATACCATCCATATTATGTGTCGCTTAATCCTAAAATTTGGCAGATCAGAGAAGCCACAAAATGTACCAATTAACATCACCCTTTCAGAAGAGACAATGCTTGATGATAAAGCTCATGGTCTTTATGCCAGACCTCCAAAATTCAATTCTAATTTCTCCATCCAATGTTTAATATTTAGGTGACAAATCTATACAAATTATAAACAATCAATTTCTGGTCAAGCAGAAAATGACTTCTCTGAGGCCCTGGAGGATTATAGCCACTCAGCAAAGACAATGCTGTACTGTAGAGATCAATGTTATTATTTGACATAAAGCTCTATATTTATGTCATTACAAGCAGCTACTGTAGCATAATAAAACATGTGAGTAATTATAGGGAAATAGAAAGCCAACAAACTGAAATATACTTCTGATAGAAATGGAAGGCTTTGTTGACTTGTCTTGTGACAAGATCACTCATTCAGGTTAGGTTGAACTAAAATAACAACAAAGAAAAATAACTCAATCAGGACCTCACCTTTAACAAAGAGGTATACAATCCTCAGATCTATTGTTCCTGAAAACTGTAAAATTGCAACATTGATATTTCGTAGCAAATCACTTATTCTTAATTGAACAATTTGAGTTTACTAAGTACATGCATGTGTTTACACAAATATTGAAACAGGTAGGTTCAGTGTTTCTAGATGCCTTAACATATTATTTAGCAATAATTCAAGTCCTTTAAAATGAAAAGTTCTGCTCTAGACTATTTGGTGATAATCCTGTGATCCATCCTATAGATCAGTGATGGCTAAGCTTTTCCGGACCAAGTGCCCAAAGCGCGCACGAACCCCCAAAATGCAATGCACACAGGCCCCTGTGCATGTACCCCGCCTCCCCGCACATGCACGCATGGGCCCCCTACATGTGCCTCATCCCCCTGTGCACGTGCACGTGGGCCCCCCGCACATTGTGGCAGAGACCCAAAGACCAGCTGGCCAGCTGGAGGTGTGCGTGCATGCGCAGCAGAGCTGAACTGGGCAATGGTTTGCGTGCCATCAGAGAGGGCACTGCGTGACACCTCTGGCACGCGTGCCATAGATTCACCATAATGGCTATAGATCTTGAAGGTAAATAAAATCTTTCTAAATTATGCATCCTCTGTGTACAAAAAAGTTGTCTGCTACATCCACTTTTAATAATTGGGGGAAGGAAGGGACTTATATGGTGAGATTTGTATATTAGCTATTGTTTTAAATCTTTATTCCCAGCTTGGAGTCACTTTTATGAGATTGATGGCCAGATAAATAAGTGAAGGAATGTAACTGAAGAACTTTTGAGAACCCAAAAAGATTAGGAGAAATGGGTTCTTTTCTTTCTGGATCTTTTCAAAATCTTAAGAGTAATGGAATAATAAGTGTACTCTAATGAAGTGTCTGAAGTTATTCTAGCTCAAACCGATTCCTATTCCCTATCTCAGGAATCATAATAGAAAAGCCTATTAAGTTATTTTCCTTTCATTTCCTAGAAATGTATACTCTGTGGAATATTTTAGTTGATCATTAGGTCTAAACCTAAATCTATCCATGTAAGCAGTTTCTTTAAAAAGAAACTTCCTTATTCCATAGTAGTTTTCTCTTGCATTTTTATGCTTAAAAAATACTGCCAACCACAGGAACATTAGACGATTATTAGCTGACATAACTGATTAAGCACTTTTTAAGAAAAGCATCGTTGTAGAAGCTTTTCCAAATTCCCCTCCAGATGATGTAATCTGCAGGCGAAGGTTAAGATTGGTTACATCTACGTTTTTTTAAATGTCATTTTTTAATAGACTTTTAAAACAAAGTCCTATTTTTAGATTTTAATCCTAGCCCTTGCAGCCTATGGTAGTGTTTTTCAACTTTGGCAACTTTAAGATGTATGGACTTGGCTGAGCTGGCTGGGGAATTCTGGGAGTTGAAGTCCAAAAAGTTGCCAAGGCTGAAAAACACTGGCCTATGGTTTAGCAGAAGTTAATGTTATTCAACCACAAAACGTCTTTCACAGTTGTGAACAAAGATTCGCTTTATAACAGGTTACAGCACTCAAAGCAGCTGCCTCACTTAGTTTCGTGGTAAGACCCCACTGTCTATAAACTGCATTTTCCGGATAAACAAGGACTTGCATTTAAAATATCATGCACAAATTTTTAAATGGAAGCATTATGTTCAGCTGCCATTCTGCAGGGTCATAGAAAAAGAAAGGGTTAAAGAGAAGAATGTAGTAATTTGTGTTTAGCCAATCTAGCCAACAAACAAAACAAAACCTCAATGAGACGTTTGCCAGAATGAGCTTGCCAGAAAACTAAAGCTGCTAAAAAAAGGATTTTTGCTATTATGGTTGTTATTACTATTAGAAAATAAACTAGGACAACCTGATCTGGGCTGGAAAAAATCCAGATAACCACCAGATGACAGCAAACGGTTGCAGTATTTTTAATCATTTTGGCTGTCATTTTTGTGTCTGTGTGTGTGGGAAGCCCAGAATTTAAGAAGGATGGTTGGCTACATTCTAAGCCCAGTGATAGGTCTTTCAGCTGACCATCTTTTCCCATAAAGATTCACTCCTGGCCATCCCAAGCTTTCTTCAGTTCAGATTTTCTATATAAAATATGAAATAAAAAATAAAAAATAAAATAAAAATCCACTATCACAGGACTTTTCAGACTTTATATCAGACATAGTAATAAATTTAAGTTCCCCAGGAACTTAAGTCACCTTGGGTGACTAACTAAAGCAAAAATTTCAGGCTTAATATGACATAAACTGTTTCACTGTGGAAAAGAAACAAACACACACACACACACAAACACACATACCGAGAGAGGGGTGGGGAAGGGAGAGGGAGAATATAATGGAGTAGTTAATAAATTGTGGAAGTCAACAGAGTATCATAAAAATGATGGTTCTTCCAGGAGTAATTGTGGAGATTGTCTAAAGCAGCCTAAATATTTAAAATTGCATTTCCCAACCTAAAACTCCAATGATTTGAACTACAAACCCAAACCCTGGTAATAGCTGACCATTTCCAATGCTGACTCAGAGGTTATGATGAAGGTATCACCTCTAATTGGGAAAGGCTTCCTTAAAGAAGAAGGCATACATCAAGAAATAATCATGAAATGTGGATTATAAATTCTCTGTATACCTGAATGTCATTTTTCTCACAAATTAAAAAAAAGTCGTAAGATTCAACAAGAGTAGCATTTACATTAAAATAGATCTGCTATTTGAACTGAATTAAAGGAGCAGGCAATAACGTAAGCCTCATTAATAATAATTAACATAATTATTATAATAATTAGCAGAAAAAAGAATTAGAAAAAGATCATTAGAACTTCAGAAAAAACAATTGATAGTAACCCTTCCATTGAGGACCTGTATACTGCATGAGTCAAAAAGAGGGCTGAGAAAGTATCTACAGACCCCTCATATCCTAGACATAAATTGTTTCAACTTCTACCGTCAAAACGACGGTATAGCGCACTGCACACCAGAACAACTAGACACAAGGACAGTTTTTCCCCGAATGCCATCA
>JANHFK010005849.1:37979-49258 GCA_036250565.1 Sibynophis collaris
AACAGTTAATGAATGGAACAGTTTGACTCCAGAGGTTTTGGGTGCTCCAATACTGGAAGTTTTTAAGAAGAGATTGGAAAGTAATTTGTCTTGAATGGTATAGGACAGTGATGGCTCACCTTTTCCGGACCAAGTGCGCAAAGTGGGTGCATGTGCGCGTTAATGTGAGCGCCCCCGAACCCCCAAAATGCAATCCGCAGGTGGGCTCCACGTACCCCCCACCCCTGCACATGTGCGTGCAGACCCCCGCATGTGCCCTGCCCCCCGCACATGCGTGGCAGAGACCTGAAGACCAGCTGGCTGGCAGGAGGCGCGCACGCATGCTCAGCACAGCTGAACTGGGGCAACAGCTCGCATGCTATCAGAGGGGGCACTGCATGCCACCTCTGGCATGTGTGCTATAGATTTGCCATCACAGGTATAGGGTCTTCTGCTTGAGTAGGCGATTGGACTAGAAGATCTCCAAAGTCCCTTCCAACTCTGGTATTCTCTAGTGTAGCTGCTCATGTTTTTTTCTGTGCGCTTATAGTCTGCTGTGTATTTTCCATTTTGTTTTTTGCATGTTGGCATTAGTACAGGTAGTCCTGGACTCTCAGCTATTCATTTAGCAACTGTTTGAAATTATAATACCACTGAAAAAATGACCTACAATCAGACCTCACACTTACAACTCTCATAGTGCTCAGTCCTCACACGTACAACTCTCGTAGCATTCCCACGGCCACACGATTAAAATTCTGGTGTTTGACAACTGTACAATTGTATTTATAATAGTTGCAGCATCCTGGGATCATGTGATCACCATTTGTGACTTTCCCAGCCAGCATCCAACAAGCTGAATTACCTTAATGACAGCATGATTCATTTAGCAACTGCCATGATTCATTTAACAGCTGTGGCAAAAAAAAAAAAGTCATAAAACCAGGCACAACTAATTTAACAACCATCACCCTTGCATAGTAATGGAAAGTGTGAGGATTCACGCTTGATTCCTCAGTTTAGCTACTTTGGGTCAATATATTATCCCACATGCATCAGAAAGTTCAGTGAGCATGGGAGCAATGTGTTTCCTCTGAAACATTGTCAAGGAGTGATGTGCTTTTGGAACAGTTTCAAAGCACAGATTTCCTTCCTTTCACTTTTTTGGCTAGGGAGATTTTGCTGCTTCGGCAAGATGAGTTTTGTCTACATACAATGTTCTTGGAAGCAAAGAACTAAGGGTTCTTTTTAATGACTTATTGCAATCACTGCTTTATTGGGTTTGTTGGGAACTGTACAGTTTCAGGATGTTGACTTAGATTTTTTTTCCTTACAGAAGCATATCCCTTAGCATGTGACATAGTAAGAAAGTGCCCATTGACATAGAACTTAATTTTAGTAAATTGAGTGGTCATCTTGGCATTTTACTTTGTGTACTTTTATGTAACCAGTTTGTTGTGCCTTAAAATTGGGTAAAATTCGCAACTCATATATTGAGCTGACTTATTTGTATCATGGCTCTGTAGTTTGCTTATGCTAGAGTTTTAGCTTCCCAAACTCCCAGCATGCCTTACAAAGAACAGAGGTAAGAAAATCCTTGTCTTCAGGCTTACACCATAAAAGCATAATATGAAAGAAAAAGAAACGGAAGAAGAAACAAAAATTTTAAATGGGACACCTTTACAGACAATTAGTTTTAATAAATGGTTATTGAGTCAGTTAACGTATTTCTTTTTCCTTGCCCTTTTTTGGACTGGTTGAAGTATACATGTTTGTTCATTTTTGTCATACACCACTCATTTATCCTTAGATAAATGTGATGGTTGTGATAGAGAATATCTATGATGGTTGACAGCAACCAATAGACCTAAAGTAATGAAGGAATTATAAAATATGCTTTTATATGGAACATGATTGTTAGAAAACAAAAAAGATATCTAAGGTCTATTAAAGTTAACTTATATTGGGGTGGGCCAGAAGTATGAGAACACTAGAGAGAAAGATTGCTTGTGGGAATGCTTCTGCCTACTGTAAATCCTTTTCCTCATCAAGAACAGGCAGAAAAATAGTCTTCATTATATATATATTCTGGTAAACTAGTTACATTTATTATGTCAGAAATTACAGGAAACTATGGGGCATGGATTGCAGTTCTAGCAAGCGTCCATAGTGGCAAAGAGCAGCTCCTTAAATCGTTGTTAACACAAGGTGCCTCCCAGTTTAAACACTGGAAAGCTAATTATACAGCTGCTAGTCAAGAGTGATTTTTGTTACTAAGCATGAGAAATGAAACCGCTTTTCAGACACAGATCTTTGTTTATTTCAGGCATACAAAGTAGTTAGCAGTCTCATGCGCGAGGCAGGGGAAGATCCTTTAAAAGTGGCATTTATAACATTGTCCTTTTAATTGTTATTAAAATCTATATTAAGAAACACAGGATCTAATGGATGGAAATATACGAGCTTGAAGTTTTAAATGGGATTCCTGACAACTGGCAACCATTTGGAGTGCATCTTGATATCTCATAGTGAGTGGGATATTCTGCTCTGTACACCAGTTGTTCTTGGCTAGTTGAAAATCTATTCTTCAAAAGATTAGCTTCATGAGGGATCTGTGGGTCATTTCTGGGCCCATATTGAGGCAGCAGTTGAAGTTAATTTCGTTCTTTAGACCTCAAAATTGTCCTTATTTTCACATTTGTTTTTATTGGAATTTTTTAAAAATCATTTTCCGTACTGTAAGATGCAACATTGGGATGAAAACCATATTTAAACCTTACATTTGGTTTCTGACTGAAAGTATTTTTGAAGTGCAGTGTGCTGAACTTTCTTGGAGTTTGTCTTTCTAAAATGGTGGCAAGCTGAAAAGGCGAATCACTTTCAATGGTTGAAGTGTCAGTTTCTCAGATTTTTCTTCTCATTGGTTTTGCTCATCTGTCAACCTATCTCTTTCCAATATTTATAGTGCCCTAATAAAGGTGGATCAGTTCCTGAATGTGAAATAGA
The DNA here is from genome assembly GCA_036250565.1 of Sibynophis collaris. NCBI lineage: Eukaryota > Metazoa > Chordata > Lepidosauria > Squamata > Sibynophiidae > Sibynophis > Sibynophis collaris. Next base: position 40,965 of record JANHFK010005849.1, read on the forward strand.
GGCAAATTACTGTATTTTATTTTATATTATATATATACTATTATATGTGCATACTATTTATACACGCACACAAATATATATTTATGTGGTATATAAATACTGTGAATCAACAAACATCCACAATCAACACATAAAATATATTTGTGGGAAGCATCCTTTTGACTGAATTTTAATGGATGAAGTGTGATCTTTGTCAACCAATCGATGACAGACATGTGCACAGACAGTTGTGAAAACAAGCAAGGACAATTCTCAATATAAATAGGCAGTGGATCATGTTTCTTCTCAAATGGACGACAAATATAGATTAAGATGTGTTGAGCCTTTAAAGGTGTTCAGTTCTTATTTGAGTCCTATGGGGTGGGGATGCTACTGTAGTTTCCTTTTTATATGTTCTTCAAATCTCAGAACGTATTCTTATCCATTCTTCCTATGACTTAGCGGTCTAGTTTTGGAAATAATTCTGCCAGTGCTCACTAATCAGTTTTGCTATCAAAAAATTTTATGTTGTTTTTATCCTCTCCCTCTCGGAAGACATGCGGAAGTGAGCTCTTTCTTACGTTTGGGTAGTGTCGCTGATTTTTTTTTGTATATAATCCATCTTTAGAATGCAATCAATTATGGAAAAAACCTGAGTCAATTATTTCAGCTATAATTTCCAAAATTACTTCATCAGAGAGAAAAGGGAAAAAGCCTAATGAAAGCCTTATGAAAGGTATGTGTTTCTTCTTTGCTTCAGCCTCTGCATCATCTCTTGAATATGTAAACAAATTGCTTATGAGCGTGATGTTCTCTAGGACACATAATTAGCCCGGGGCCCCATTCCAGCTCAGGAACATTTTTTTTTCATCCCAGTTTTTAAAATTTGAAATGTGACATAGTCGCCAAACATGTGGTTTACTGGAATTTTAAACTTAATCTTTCAACTTTAAGGGTTAGTTTAATGCTTTTTTTTCTCCTCACTGAAGTCTGGCATGGTCTTCTACTCCCCAGATGTTCATAGGGAAGTCCTAAGTCTGGCCAGAGGCCCTCCGGAACAGACCCACAGCAATATTCACCCACCTCCCATTGGGTGGGGGGGAGAGAGATCAGGAACTCCAATGTTGAGGCTTCCCAACTGAATCAAATTGCAAGGGTATTGTAATTGCATTGTAATTTTAAAAAAATGTTTAATGGTTTTTTGCTGCCCAGAGACACTTGCTTGGGATGGGTGGATGTAGAAGTTGAATAAATAAATAAATAAATAAATAATATCTTTTAGATTGCAGTTAGTTATACCTACTCATCTGGAGATTGGGTGGGGCCACCTTATTAGCCTTCAATACTGTACCAAAAACCATACAGAGCATCTTAATATCCAAACAGTTTATACCACCCACATGTACATGATTTACCATCCTCCATAGACAATCTTCTATTAGCCCCTTCTTCAATCTTATAACTAGAATATTTCTAAAGAAGGAAAAAAAGAAAGATTTCTAAGATGGGCCTCACTACTAAGACCAACCACTGTCATTTGTTATCTGTTATGGAACTTTCAGCTAATTATCTAAACCCTAATCCATGCCCCATTCAAATCCTTGAATAAGTCACGTCTTGATTGCTGACATGGTACCAGTTGCTAAAGTCTATAAAGAGTGCAGTATGCCAAAAAAGATGAAGTGGTTGATCTCCCACCTAGGGATAACTAGAGAGTGTCCGACCGCATGATCTAGGACTGCTTCTGGCCTGTAAACTTTAACAAAATGAAATAAATAGGGTGTTCTTTTGGTTGTCTCTGGTCACTTTTGTTCTTGAATTAGTGCCTGATTGCAGAAGACTGATACCAGTAGTCTTAAAAGAGGCTGTGATGCACCCTCTTTTTCAGAGGCTGTCCTTGGATCTATCTGAATTTGATAAGTATTGCCCAGGCTTTAAACTGCTCTTCTGGAAAAAGACTATTGAGACTACAGTCAATATTCAGCTATGGAGCACCTTAAAGGAATCTGACTGTTTTGACTCTTTTCAACTAGGATGCAGGGCTGGGCATGGAACTAAGACATGATTGGTTGTTCCTATAGATGACCTTGATTTCCCTTCTTGTACTTTTGGGCGTCTCGGCAGCTTTTGATATTATCCATCATGGTATCCTTCTGGACTACATGCAGAGAACTGTTTTAAAGTTCTGTCGTGTTCCTAGAGAGTTCTAGTCAATGGACAGGAGAGAATTGAGACAGGTTCTCTGAAATGTTGCAGAAATTAGTTTTCTCTCCCCAGGTTTTTAATTACATGAAGCTGCAGGGGGTCATCCATTGGTTTGGGATACAATATGTTAATGATACTGAGCTATACATTGTTCTCCCATATCACATGAGGCATGCTCCCAGCATCTTGATCCATTGTCTGGTGGCTGGGAGGTTTGAAGAAACAGGATCACAGTGCAGGGTAAGTCCTGATTTCAACAGCTACTTCTAGATGGTTAGATGGAAGCCATAGCCCAGAGGCCCTTGCTCAGATTTAACTAGTGTGCCAGTTGTAGCCTTATTGCAAATGTTAGGACTTCACAACAATGATGATTCATGTTCTCATCACCACTTGCTTGGGATCAGTGCAATGTGATCTACATGGGGCTGCCTTTGTAAATCACTTGGAAGCTTCAACTAGACTAGAATGTGCTAGCCAATATAAACACATTATACTTGTGTTCAAGTCTTGTGTTGGATACTTACTGGCTTCCAAATGCATTTCAAAATGCTGGTTTGGACCTTTAACGTCCTATATGGCTTGGCTACAAGGTATTTCAAGGATCATTTTCTCCAAGCAGCGTATCCAACACAGATGTCCCTAGAGAACTTTTACTTGATCCATTCAATGCCAAACTTTCCATTTCATCATTTTCACACAGTAGAGGGAATGATAGTTCATAGGAACAGCTTCTCTCTTGTAATTTCGTCCCTATTCATCAACTCCCATTTTATTAACAATTTATAAACTATTCAGGATACAAGCATTTATAAGAGTGTTTGAATGATCTACTTATTTTGGGGTTTCATTTTTTTATTATTCCACCATTTATTCTGTATATAACTTTATTCCTTTTTTTAAATTTATTGATTTGTTAGATTTGTGTGTCACCCATCTCGTCTATATTATACCATTGATGCTTTAGCCCATTTGATGATTTTGTAATTCACCAAGAGTAATTTATTTGTTGCAGGCAACAAAATAAATAAATAAAACCTCCTTGGGAGATATATGTAAGGTTACCATGTGAACTTCTCTTCCTGCTTTATAAAAGCACTTCACTTCCATTCTTAAGCATGCTGTTTTGGGGCTTGTGGCTTTCCAATATGAAACCGCAAGAAGTGAGTGTAATGGTATGTGACAAGGTTATAATGACCTTGAGAGACAGGAGGAAGAGCCACAAAGTGGACAACTGTCATGTAAAAGATATCTCACCCCCTGCACACCTTGTTCCCTCCCTCCCCATTTTTTTACCATAACTTATGATTTTATTGCTATATATATTTGTATTACTTTTCTTAACTTTGTAAGCCTCCCAGAGCCACCTTGTGGCAAGATAAGCGGCAAATAAATTTAATAAATACTACTACTAATAATAATCTCATTCTACAGAAGGAGAGGCAAGACACATCAGACATGTTCAAAGAAGGGGAAGCTCCCTAGTTTTCCAGAGAGCAAAAGGAAAGAAGAGGAGAAATAATTTCAGTCCTGCAAGATTTTGTTAATATAGTTTACAATAAAGATAGAGTTGGTGTTCATAATTGTGCTTCTTGTATGAACTGCCTAAAAGGGGTAACATGGAATTATATTCTCCACCTGAAATATGTTCTAGCTTTGCCTCTACAGCAAGTCTATAGTCTACTACCCTCCCTCTACTGTTGAAAAAGCACCACAATACATTCAACACACTGTTCTTTGCTTCACTTTGGAGCTGAAAATTACAGCATGACCACACACACAAAAAAAGGATGGCTTTGTATCTTGTCTTTAAAACAAAGCTTAAACTATGGAGCCATTCATACTCTCAGCTGGTGGACTCCAAATATGTTAGATCCCCTGCTTCATATTTAAATACAATGTTGGTGCAAAAAACCAATGCTATTGGTGCATGTGATACAAGTCTTTTCACTTTAGCTTCACTGTAGAAGCCCACTGTTGTTTGTATAAAGAAGTAAAAGGAATTTGATTTTCTTGGCCCTTGCTTTAAAGAATCATGCTAACATTAGAGATTTTGACTGCCTGAGTAGAAGCTTATGCACTTGAAAGGAGATTCACAAAGTTATAAGAAAGCCCAACTAAAATTGCAGCATATGAAAGGAAAGGGCAGTGTAGCACAATACCTGCATTGTACAAATGGTATTGCTGTTATCATAAAAGTGTGTAAGAGCAAAAGGAATGTAGAAGGGAAGGAGATTCTAAAATCCATTGGATAAAAAATAAAATACAATTACCGGTACTGAAGATATACTACTATTCCAAAATTCACCTTATTTTTGCCTTCAGTTTTTATTGAGCTTCAGGATAATTTTGCAGCTTTTAAAAAACTTTTAATAGTCAAATGTGGTTTCTTGAATCAAATATATATTCTAGTACGTTACTGTCAAGGTGCAATTTGTGATCTCTGTAAATATTCCAAAGAGCTACCTTAACTCCTCCGAACAAATATTCCAAAGAGCTATCTTACCTCCTCCGAACAAGCTAACAGTGTTTTACTCTTTTCTGCTTAGATTTACATTTGTACTTCCTCAGTATAGAGATATAACACTCCCACATGATGAAATAATGTACAGTTTCCTGTTTGTGAAACTGGTGAGGTAGACTTCTCCTAATATTCACAACAGTGTGCTATAGTAATACAGTGCTGGACTCTGGTTGGGAAAATCCAGATTTGAATGTTACTTCCCTTTTAGCTTCAATGGGTAACAACTGGGTTAGTGGCTAGTTGTCAGCGTCTCCTCCTCCATGGGATTTATCTGTCAGAAAAAATGTTTGGGAAGTATGAGCTATATTTGCAATTTGGGTCTTTTGGAGAAAGTCTAAAATAAAAAGCACTTAAAATCACAATGTAAGGAGGGGTGGGTTTTTTGTTTTTTGTTTTAATATAAGGGGTATCTTGCACCATGCAGCCCAGGTGTGAATTTTTTATCAGAAGGGAATATATTTTGCTTTAGGTCTGACTGTTGTGCTGTATCATAACTGTGGAGAGTGTGGATTTAGGAGCTATATTTAAAGCATGGCACCAGCTGCTGCCCTTTGCAGATACCTTACGGCACAAACATACACAAACTGAACTTTGCTGCTGTGTAAGGAAATGGAGCTTTTTGTAAAGTGGGAATTTCTCAGAAATCCTATTGGCATATTAGGAGGACAGTTAAAGCTCGGGTTTTTTTCAGGAGACTTCGGAAATAGCAGGCTGAGATAATAGTCCAATTCTGATATTCTGTGCACTTTGTGTTCGTGCATCTAGACGGTGTCCTTCCTACTATTCAGCTTACTATTTCAAAGGTTGCAATTTGAAATGTAGTATTGTAAGAATATGACCTGGAGGTTATTCTTATTATACAAATCCTGATACAGAAGTACGGGTAGTCCTCAATTTGCCACAGTTCATTTAATGACCATTCAAAGTTACAACTGCACTGAAAAAAGTAACTTACTACCGTTTTTCACCCTTACAACTGTTGCAGCATCCCCTGGTCACGTGTTCAACATTCAGATGCTTAGCAACTGGCTCATATTTATGACAGTTGCAGTGTCCTGGGGTCACGTGATCACCTTTCTTTTGTGACTTGACAAGCAAAGTCAATGGGGAAGACAGATTCACTTAACAACCATGTTACTAACTTAACAACTGCAATGATTCACTTAACAACCGTGACAAGAAAAATCACAAAATGGGGCAAACTTACTTAACAAATGTTTCACTTAGCAACATAAATTTGGGGCTCAGTTGTGGTCATAAGTCTCCCTGATTTGTCCCTCTTTAAATTGGGCATAAGCTTTCCCGTTTGATCTGGAAATAGTGAAGAGCCCTGAAGATTTCAAAAACCAAATGAAACCAAGTATGCACAGTTTTTTATTTAAAGGGGGTAGGTGGGTTTGCAAATCCTTCAGTTTTCATTTTTAGCTATTTATTTTAATAACAACTTTAGCATGGCCTCATATCAGAAAACATTTCATTAATTCCTTCTTTATATTGAAAGTTGCAGTGCTGAACAATTTAAAATAACAGTAATAATATAGCTTTTTGTTTTCACTAATGTATGCATGGAACTTGCTGAACATGTGAGAATGCAAGAAATTGGATAGGATAAACATCCTAATAAATATTGTCCTTACTTTAATTCCTGGATTAAGCAAAGCACTTGACAGAAAAAAATTAGACTCTACAACTATCATGTATATCTTTCTAGCCTAGCATTTTCAGTGTGTTAGAAAATTTGGGAGAAGTAGTCAGAACACATAATGGAAAGATGTTTTAGAAGATGCTATTTCATATTTTGAGAATTCTTGGTGCAAATCTGTTGGAATGCCATTCAGTGTAAAGAATATGTATTAGAGTTCCATGATGAAAAGGACTAGGAGTTGAAACTATTTTCCCAATATACTAGGGAAGAAATAGCGAGTTTCAATTTTTTATGTATGAAATTAATTTTGAGGCTAAATAATAAAATGTGTGTTTTGTGTCCTTTAGAGGTTTGGAAAATTTCAGTCAAAATAGATCACTCTTTGAGGCTGCAAATTATTGGTCCATTCCAGTAAGTCAACAGAAATCAGACAGAATTAAAATTGCAATGCATGTAAAGCCAAAAGAGTAAATCTAGAATAAATGACTAGCAAGTATATTAAATCTTCCTGGAAAAGGTTTGTGTATGTGGTTACTAAAGGTCAGCACTTACTTGATGGCACCTAATCAAAGTGTATTAAAATAATATAAAATAGTAGTGAAATACAATTCTTCAAAATTCACCAGAAGACATTTTAAAGTTATAAATATAGCACACGTATTAAAGTATGTAAAGACAAATTCCAGATTATTTGCCAGTTGTAAAAAATTCAGTTATGCATTGTTATCCATTTCTCATCTTCTTCAGTAGTCTGAGCAATAATTTGTAAAAAAAATATATCTCAAATCTGCAATTAATCCTACTTTGCAATGTGCATTGAACATCACAGATTGCTTAAAAAGTAATATTACAGTAATACAGATCATTCCACCCATGATTTCTTTTTTTCAGATCTGTGTTTTGGAAGAATAATCACCTGATTCAGTCAGCATGAACATTACAAAAAACAAGTTTGCAGGCAGATGCAGTTGTATATTTACTCTCAGATACAAAAAATAATGTGCATTAGTCAGGTGCATTTAAAACTGCACTTGTAAAAGATACTAGCCTGTGCAACAGGGGAAGATGTTTAGAAATAGTATTTACAGGATTCAGATTCAGCAGTCAACCGTTTCCAACAAACTGACCCCTTAATTTAGGAAAATATATGGAAACTTCATAAACAGTTACAGTATAGGTAGTCTTCAATTTATGACCACAGTTGGGATGAGAATTTTTGTTGCTAAGCAAGATGGTTGTTATTTTACAACTTTTTTTGGCACAGTTGTTAAATGAATCACTGTAGCTGTTATGTGACTTAGCAGTTGTTAAGCGAATCCAATTATGTTAAGCGATTTTCAGAAGTGGTTTCAGTGGTGTGCCACTGTCTCCTTGCTAGGGCTGAGAGAAAGTGACTTCCCAAGATCACCCAGCTGGCTTTGCGCTTAAGGTAGGATTAGAACTCAGGTTCTCCTAATTTCTAGCCTGGTGTCTATACCAAACTGACACTCTGTTAAGTACAGGTATTTCTCGACTTAAAACCACAATTGGGACCAGAACTTCTATTACTAGGCAAATGAGTTGTGCCCAATTTTATAATCTACCTGTTAAGCAAATCACGGCAGTTGCTAAATGAATCATGCAGTCATTAAGTTAACCCATTGATTTTGTTGGAAGCCAGCTGGGAAGGTCACAGATAGTGATCACACGACCCCAAGTATGTTGCAACAATCGTAAATACATGCCAATTGTCAAGCGCCAGAATTTTGATCATGTGGCCGTGGGAATGCTATGATTCCCCTAAGTGCAAGGACTTGTTGTAAATCACTTTTTTTTCAGGTGCCATTGTAACTTCAGATGGTTGTTTCAAACCGGTTGTAAATCAAGAACTGTATGCAATAGCAATTTCTCTGAAGAAATAATAGCAATTTTATTATACTGTAATTGTTTAAGTTTCACTATTAA
>JANHFK010005849.1:61660-80470 GCA_036250565.1 Sibynophis collaris
TAACCCAACCAAAAAAAAAAAGTCATAAAATCAGGCACAACTCTCTTAATAATGGCCTTGCTCAGTAATGGAAATTATGATCCCAACTGTGATTGTAAGTTGAGGACTACCTAATGTGTGTCCAGACAGTTTTCTGAGTGGGTGGATTTCTTTGTACAAATTACTTTTATATATTGAATTTAACACAGCAATTCAGTTCAGTGGGTAAGTTTTGTTTTTAACCTGAATATTCCAACCATAAAAGTCTAATTTTTATTATATTTATTGTTCACCATTTTTGTAGCTTGTAAAGCAGATCGTAATTTGCATGTGCTTAGACAACAAAAGTCATCTATTATAGTAGCAAGTATAGCATCATACAATTTCTACTAAGAAGAAAAATCTTATAAAAAACAGTCCTGTGTTTTGACTAAAAGTGTCAAGTTAAATGGATCCAAATAGTCAATTTGGACCTCTCTAGTGCTTATTTAACATAATGTCCTAAAACTATTTTAAATTCTCTACATAATTAAAACACACTTTCTGTAGAGCTGAATGTGAATTATAAACTTTAATAGTGTCCTTAAAACAGAAAGGCATTGACCAAAACATAAACTGATGGACCCTTCTCATTAAACCAGGAATACTTGGTTGTGTGACCTATCTCAGACCCACAACAAGCTATTATTAGAGGTAGGATATGGCCTACCATGGCAAAGATGCAGCTAAAGAAATTAATTCTGATTTTTGTTCAAGAAGCATCAGTGACGAGTTCACTGCTTTAAACAACCATCATTGAATACACAATTTCTAGCATGCTTGGGAGCCTTTACAAGGTGGTATTATGGTTGTCGTATCTGCTCACATTGGAGGGAATTTATACAGCATCTATGCCAACAGTGCAAATCCAAACTAGAGAAACTCAACCCCTATTTGTATGGTGGTCATTTCCTTTGAATAGAAGCAACGCAGGCAGAACTTTAGAATTCTGCATCAGATTTGGCAGCTATGATTAAAACATAAGCCTGTCTTTCTGTGCTAAAAATCTTAGTTAAAGGATGCAACTTGGTCCTTACTTTGCTGCCTCAAATTAAACAGTTAATATTATGCATTCCTTTCCTCTTTTTTTTACCCACTTTATTAAAATCCAAGCATACAACATTGTCAATCAGGGGTCATCAATCCCCAGTTCGTGGACCGGCACGTGGTATGCTAGAAACTGGTCTGTGCAAACAAACGAAGCCCCATCTGCAGGATGCAGGCAGCACATGAAAGCACAACTTCTCCGATCCATAGAAAAAACTCTCCACTGAACCAGCCATTGGTGCCCAAAAGGTCTGGGGTATCACTGTTGTAGATAGCGTTATAAAGTACCTGAAGTAGAAGGCTGTAATTTGTCTGCTTTACCCTGTGCAGCTGCCAGGTAGAGATACTTTTTTATGAGTGGTACCATAATACTAGTTGCAAGGCAGAGACATACAGCCACCAAAGGGGGTGGGGGACTTGGAATATTTCACTTTTTAACACTTACCACAAATCATCACTTAGATGCTGATCGCATGACTACTTTTATGTCCACCATTTCCTCAAACAATTGTCTGCTTTTTAAACCTATCCCTTGGACAATTTATTCCCCCTTAAGCCGCTGGTCTTAAGTGTGTCATCTGTAGAACAACCAAGAAATCAAAATCTCAGAACCTAAACCGGACTACAAAATATCTTTCCCCCCCTCTTTGGGCTTTATTATATCCTCTTATCTTGTCATATAATAGGAATAATGTTTATGGCGCTGAAGCCTCAGCTCCACTTGGCATTTAACCAACCTGGAAAGTTGTTTATTGCTTTGTATGCTCTGCCACTATAACCATTATCCCTTAAATCTCTATTCTTTGGTAATATATGATCAAGCAAATGGCTTCTGTGATTGGCTAAACATGGCATGACACTAAGGTGTATTTTATAGCTGGTATAATGCAAACCTGTATAGATTACTTTGGTCAACAAGCACTTGTATTAAAAAGAAAAGGTGGCCTTGGAGGTGACTTTTTTTCCCAGAACCTTTCAAGTCACAAGCTGTTCTTTCTGCCTTTGACTTCATACTAGCAAATCAAAAGGTTACAGGGAAGGCCTTATTTCGCATATTGCTGCTTTCAAACACAGAAATTTGATTTTTTTTCCCCTTCCTGTAAGTGCTTTGATATGTTGGTGGCCATGGAAAGTTGATTGCAACACAGAAACAACTTGCTTTCAAATTGTTTTCTGAAAAACCAATGAGTGCTTCCGTCCTGTGAATATCTGCTGCAAGTAAATAAATAACACAAAAATGATTAAATAACTCTTAAAGAAAGTATGCTTCTTTCTATTTTAAAATACGTTGCTCAGGAAAAAAAAGGTAAAAAGCAAGTGTATGGTATAACAAATGCATGGAATATATTTGAGAGAAAGAATTCCCAGTGCCAGCTGTGTGTTCCTTACACTTGAGGCAGATTCTCTTGGGAAAGATAGATAGGGCTTTAGGGAGATTCAAGTTCTTTCCCAGTAGGTGCCTTTAATTCATGTTTAAAGAAAATGCCAATCCTTTCATGCCTCCCTTTTTATGAAGTCCATTTTTCACTTTTACCTTAGTTGATATTGCTGGGATGTCATCATCCCCTGAAGGGCCAGCCTTATTGCTCAACGTTGTCCCCAGTTCAGTTTTTATAGACAGGAGTATAGTTTGGGCAAGTAATTCCAAAAAGGTTGAACAACGTAGTAGTTTGTTAAACAAACCATTTTTTTAAAAAAATCAAGATTCTAATATGTGTACTACCTAAATGTAGGTTTTAAGTGCGCAACTGCTCGTTTTTTGTGTTGGGTTTTGGTTTGTGTGGTGATACAACATCTCTGATGTCCTCTCTAAAATAAAGTAGGTTAATCATTAGGAGAGGAGTAGCATCTCTTTGAGGAATTTCCCAGCTATAAAAGCTGATTTCATTTCTCCTTTGGTATTTATCTAAACATTATCATAGATCTTTTTTTTAATCTTGGAGATTAAGTACTTGTATCTGCTGGCTTCAGTTGTTTTTATTATGTTAGATGATACAGTAACCTCTACAATTTTGTTAAAGTTCTATTTTGCTAAAGTATGTAAATCAGCATATATCGATGTTGATTAGATCAGTCAGTAGTTAGATATAGACCTGATGCATAAATAACATCTTCAATATCTATATATCTAGGCATCCTTCCTTGTCAGTAGAGGCTAAGTAATCTTGTATAGTAAATACCTGCATACCTGAAAGAAATATTTTCAGGTGATTTAAAAGATCATGTTTTAATTGAAACTAATGTTAATTTGGATTCAGAAATGCTTGTATCCAGTAGTTCATATAAGGAGATTCATGTGGAATTTTAAAATTATTTATTTTTGTAACTAATAACTTTTGTGGGTTGACAAAGCCGAATATATCAGTTAATTTCACTATTTATTTCTTTGTTCACTAGGTTTTCATACCACAAATTAGACAGTTCTGATGCACAAAGAAAGTAAACCATTTAAATCTATTTCAGCCCGTTACTGTGAAAGCAACATCTGCATCTTAGAAACTGCATAAGCCTAGCTCTTACAAATTGAACCCTAAATCATGGATGCATACTATGTAGCTTTGCCAGTGTTGTTAAATCACATTTCCCAGCAGCATTCAACAACAAAATCAATAATAAGACATAACGTTCAGTAACATCTAGTGGCCTATAACAAGGTAACATCTTCCTGATGTCTGCATGGTCACATTTATGCTTTTTTAAAATAGTGCAGAGATGATGTAGAATAAGGAGAGAATGTCTTGGGATTCTATACTGTACACAGCATATACAAAAAGAGGTGAAGGCCAAAGAACATGAGGCTGACCCAGAAGAAGATGGAGAGAGATCAAAGACACACTATAACAGCAGCAAATAACAATGGTTCAGGCCGCCAGAAATGCAAGAACTCAAACTTTGTATCTCACTAAACACCCAAAGTAGTAAAAGAAGAAGAAGATAGAAGTGATTTTCCATTATGTTACTCTGGAATGTTTTATCATCATTCTAGTCTGCAACTCTGGGATTCCTTGGTGGCTTCCTGTTCAGTTCCTAATCAGATTTGACCTTGCCTAGTTTTTTACCAGCTCAGTCCCAGCTTTGCTCATTGTTGGAATATTAATTGATAGGAAGCTGGATTTATTATAAGGTTTCCTTTTATAACCAATACTTTAAAATCAGTAAATTGATCAGTATGTCTATGGAGATTCTCAGTCATCCAAGTCATGGTTGTCCCAAAGGTGCTTTTTCAAGAGGCAACTGAACTTCCTTTGTTTTTCCTTGAAAACATTTCACTTCTCATCAAAGGAAGCTTCATCAGAACTCATCCAAGAAGCTTCTTCTGAACAGAAGCTCATCCAAGAAACTCTTTAGAATTTAGAAGCAAAACAAAGAGAGTCCAGTTGCCTCTTGGAAAAGCACCTTTGGGATAGATCAGGGCTGTCAAACTCGCGACCCGTGGGCCGGAGGTCTCATGCATTGGCCACACCCGGTTTAGCGAAGAGGAAAAAAGTCACTATACGTCACGTGATGACACAGTGATGTGGGATAGATGATAAGCAGTTGATTCTGTTCAGGGCCTTTTCAGTGATTTGGAAAACTCCCCTCACATTCTTTGGTGATCTTCGAAAGGATTTTACATTAATCAGGTTATTTAATTAGTCAGAAGCACAGTATATTAAGCTTTTAGCTGCTGCTACTTTATTTGGCATACAGTATTTTTGTTGTTTTAATTATTCGTGGTTTTAGAAATTGATATGCCCATGTAATGAATTCTTAAAATCTAATCTGCTTTCAAAGGTTTTTTATACCATAGAAAGTGGACTATGACTCTATTAAACATTTTCCCCTTTAAATTTAACTCAAAAGCAATTCTATTGTAAGTGGGAATATATGCTAATTTTTTAATAATAATTTGAAAAGTCATCTGAAGCCAGCAACCATTTATTTTTTAACATGCCTATAATTTAAAAATGGCTAAACTAGTTTAAACCAAATTGGATAATAAAGAAAAACCTCCTGGGCTGAGTTTCTGTATGCCAGGTTCTACCCTAGAATGGATTTTTATAACCAAATTATAAACCCCTTAAAAATTAGTGTTTAAAATGGAAATGTTGACAGACCTTTAACTACAAAAGCACAATAATGTGTTCTCTACTCTAAAATATAATTAAAGGCTTAAATATTATTTAATAGCCACCCTTCCAGGAATCTAAAAGCTAAGTCATTCTCATAATAAGGATTCATTGCAGAGCGTAAGAACTAGTTGAGTCCAACATGCTGTGGCCTATGAGCACATGCATTTGTCTGTCAAATGTAAATTATACTATACAGTACCCTTCCTCTTCTAAAATTCTTTTGAAATCATGTTGTTTTTGGTATGTAGTGACCCAAAAACCTTTAATCTATAATCTGAGGAAATGTGACCATATAGGTTATCAGTGAGAACCCTTCCATCATGATAGGTCCTTGTCTACCATGGGGTTGATTGGTAAGTCTGCTAGCTCTCATTCAGAAGGGTTGATGAGGTGGATAGCCTTTAAAAGAAATCTGGGTATTACAGCTGGTCAAGGGCAGGCAGTTGACCCTTCCTCCTTCCTTTCAGATACCTGCTACTAGTTGGTCTCAAAGGAAGCTCAAGGGGGTTCAGGGAACAAGAAGAGGAGAGAAAGTTCTACTGATCTACTGAGTGATTAATTGATGACAGGGAATCCTAATTCAAGATCTTCAGTTTCCTCCAATTCTGAATTTATAAACCTGTTCCTTGTTTATTACTCAAAATGGAAGCTACTAAAAGCCCTCAATCAAATGTGTTTATATCTATGGGCAGTTATCCAGTAGAAAGGGCACAGCTTTGTGTCCTTCCTCGGGCAAGTGAATACCAGCTGTATGTTAATCAAATAATGAAGCTTTACTCTATCCCCAGTTTCAGTGGATAATTTAAATTAAGCAGGCTGGATATGGATAATCACATATAAAAATGTGATTGTAATAGAGATTTGATATGGGAACTGATTTGGTGTAATAGAAAGCAGTACTTCTCAATCATCTTTAACATCTGCTTGCAGTGTGGGCCTTAGACACGTTTTTATTTTAGCATTTTACCCCTTCTTTTTTCACACACCATTATGAATAATTTAATGCAAAAAGTAGTAAATTAATGTTGTAAAATCCACAGGAATGACCTAGTAATCCTCGACCACTTTTTATTTTTAACTCTTCCTATAATGTTCTAAGTAAAATAGTGAAGAGCTGCCACAACTACAAAGGGAATTGGCATCCCAGTTACCATCAAAGTAGACACCAAAGAAATGACACAGTATGGAAACAAAATTGCCTTTCCATTGTGCAGCACTTACAGAATAATATTATCAATATTTCCATTTTCTATTTGGCCAACATTTGTGTTGTGATAACATTATAAAGAAACAATTATTGGAATAGTTCAAGCCACTTATTATGGCTAAGTTGCAATGTTCTAGCTGATACAAAGCAATAGGTAAAAACTGACATTGAGAAAATTGCTACTAGCTTCAGTTCTTCAGCTTTTTACATATAATATAGCTTCCTTGGGAATCATATTAGGCATTTTCCAGTGATTAACCTGGCAATGTCTGAAAGACAAATTCTCTAATTAACTACAGAAATACTGTATCAGAGGAAAGATGGCTGAGCAGTTTCCCACATACGATGAGATTATCCTTCCCAATCGCAAAACTTTTAGGTGTGTTGCAATTCTTCTAATTATACCTGCCTTTGTGGCTATACTGGCTGGGCTGTACAGGAATTGTATTCCAACAAATAAAGGAGACAGAAGGTTGAAAGTTGCATTGTAACATTCCTCAGTAATTTAGCATGCACATCTCTCTCCCAAATTGGAACAGTATTCAGAGTTTTATATAACTACAGGTGGAGAATATTGCCAAGAGTGACTACACTATCAACATCTCCCCCAATAATGCAGCATTAAATAGTTTAGGAAATTAAACAAAGTCCAGGATCTGATCTCTCTTGCCTTGGGTGGAAAGAATATTCATGACTCCACTATCAGAAAAGAATGGGATAAGAAAGGTATAAGGAAAACTTTTCGCTTGCTAAGAAGAACATTGATACTCATCCTAGATTCAACAGAAAGCATCTTGTTGATCCATTAGACTTCTGGAGGAAAGTTCTACAGACAGACAGGTCAAAAGTGGAACATGGGTATTGTTTCTGATGCAAACCACATCCCACCATAAGAACCTCATGCTAATTGTCAAGCTTGAGCTGATAATGTCATGGTTTGGGAATATTTTGCTGTTTCAGGTCCTGGATGAGTCGCTATCATTGAAGGAAGCAAGAGCTGAAGCTGAAATACAAGTGTCATGCAGCAGCAGCAGCAACAAGAAAATGACCTAAACATATGGTATAAGCAAGTCTTTAAGAGAATGAATGCATAGGAACAAATTCAGTGTTTCGGAATGAGTTAACCCTAAATCCCATAGAAATGATTTGAAATAGTATTGAGTTGAAGCAATTTACTATAGAAATATGGGTCAGAATTCTTACCCAGCAGTAGATTACTATCCAGGTTATTGGTGCAGAGAATATCTGCATGGGATGTTATCTCATTACTTATTTTCCCTACAGCATTGGCAAATGTGTGCTGTTTACTGAGGATAGCTGCAATCGTGCCATTCCTGTCTTTGTGAACTCCCATTTTAAAACTATTCCCAGTTTTAGCTTCATGTTTACATAGCTGTGACGATCTGATTGCAGTAAATTAGAGCATCTTGGTTATTTCCTTGTGTACAAGGGTTTTGAGTTGTAGAGGTGTCTGCCGTGCCTCACCTGCAGCACCCTTGGAAACTTCATGAAGATTTTGTATGCTATCATTTTGCAAATTAGAAACAGCAAGTACTGAACTTCAGCCAATGAAAGAATGTACAATTATATAAGAAGCTTATAAAACTCTGAAGAGTGCTTGTTGCAACAAGCATAGTGGCGCAGTAGTGACCTTTTTTAATTCAGTTAATTTTGAAAAAGTATGTTGCACCTCTATAAAATAGCCATCTGTATTGGTGTACCAGTTTTGGTAGATTTTGTACAATATCAGTGTATCAGTTTGATATCATGGTTAAAGGCAGTGAGCTAGAAACTGGGAGACCGTGAGTTATAGCTCCAGCTGGGTGACCTTAGGCTCTAGTCACTTTCTCCCAGCCCTAGGAAGGAGGCAATGGCAAAACACTTCTGAAAAAAACTTGCCAAGAAAACTACAGGGACTTGTCCAAGCAGTCTCCAAGAATCATATGATTGAGCAGAAGGGAAAAAAGTGTTGCATTTCTATAAAATAACCATCTGTATACATTAAATGCCACATTGCCAAGAAATCCAAGTTTACAAATCCAGTTCTAAATTCAACTTAGCATTTGTCATAGTTTTCTTTAGGGTGCTTTTCCTGATTTTCTGCCCTTATTTTCTCCCTCACAACAACTTCTGAGGCTTCTCCAGTCAGTTTCTTAGAAATGTTATGAGCCTGTTTTGTCAGGCTAAATATGCAGTCCTGCTATCCCTGGCATTTCAGAAGTCATAGCATACAGTGACTTCCCCAACCCTGGAGTATAGGAGAAATGTTCTCTTTGGAAGTAGAAATCCAACTCCACTTAACTTATCCTTCCATCCCCACCACAGCAAATATTAAAGCCTTTGGTAGTCCTTATCTGTATGATGTTAAGTATGGTAAAGGGGGGGGGGATACATGGGTATTGGGTAGGTATATCAATTGGATCCCTACATCTATAAGATGGAGTATGGAGTAACATCATTCTGGAGCTAATCAGTAGAACATAATTTGTTATCGGGGGCAAAAATATCTCACTAACCAACAGCAAATAAGGTTAAATTAATTGTTACCTGTCTTGCTGAGTTTATGCTACGATTCCTGGGAATCCTGCAATCATATGGTAAGGTCTCTTCGTTAAGATGCAGTAATTGGGAAAGTAGCTGTTTTAAAATAATTTTGGAATCTTAGGATTTGTGGCTCTTATGCTACGTTTCAGACTTGGTGGATACATAACAGAATTACAGCAGTGCTTAGACACTGCTGTGATCAGATTAGAAAGTGCTTAATCAGACATTTTTGCGAATTCATAGAGGCTTTTTCAAAACAAATGTGTTGAGGCTTGAGGAAAAAATTGCTTTGGTATGACTCTTCCTACATAATGAATACGCGAATCTGGCTTTTCACATAAGGCAGAGTTTTGTTATTATACATAGCAGCAATAGAGCATGACCAGAAATTTTATATAAATACACTTTGCATTCCTACTTCTTGTCTGAAAGTATTCAAAAACCTTTCACCAACTGCATCTGTGCAGGACCTCTGAAACCCAGCCAACTGCTGTAAAGCATGTAACAACATGGAAGGGCCTCCAAGATATTTTTGGCCATGCATACCACATCAAAAATCTCATAAGTGAAAAGTTCAATGAGGGTCTTTATTTTTACAAGGATGAGAGGGAATTTGCTATGTAGGTCAGTGCAGATTGCGATTTTATGTGTCTTTTGTTTTCTGTAGTTATTTGAAAATAGCTGTTTAAACATTTCTTTCCCATTTAGGAGCATGCCCCCGCTGCTTTATTTTTTGGTTTTGTTCTTCAGCAAAAAGAACCATATTCGCTTCTGTTCAGGCTGTCAGGGTTATACTTTTAAAATATTTGTTTTGATTAGGGCTAGTCCTTTGTGAGCACATTTAGACACATATATATCATTTTGAAATTTGCTGGGAAAAGAAGAATAGATAAATACAGTTTGTTGTTAAATGTTTAGATGTAGATTAACTCAACTATGTATCTTTTTTGAACAATTTGTTATTAAAAATGATTCTAGAAAGATTTTTAAAAGTACAGAAATATAGAAGAAAAATAGAAAAAGATTAAGATTATGGAAGGGTAAGAGAAGAAATGAAGTTAACAAAATAGCAAGAAAAAGATATGTAAAGAAGCGACTTAGGTACGTCTATGCAGCGGTTATAAATGGGTCTAGGTAGGACAACTCCCCACGGCCAACTTTGTCAAGGGACATGTTTCCGGAGGACAATTCAATGCTGTATTAATCATTTCATTCAATTACTTTTATTATTGGTGGCCATATTTTCGTCAAAATTATTGTAACTCTTGTATTTCTGGATTGTCTTTATTTTATTATTATTGGCCACAGTTCTCTCGAAATTAATGTAACTTTTGTATTTATTGAATTGTCCTATGGCGAGTTGGCCAGAGCGAGTTGTTCTGTTCCAGTTATAAACATAGCAATCTCCACCTTCCCATATTGCATATTATAGTTCCATTCTTCCCACAAACAAAGCTTTTAATCAATACATCTCAAAAATTAGCAGTTCATTTTTTATCCATTTTCAAAATTTTGTAAAGATTTTCCGAACTCAGCCCTCTTCACAATCTATTCCTCCATTATAAGTGTTTCTGTAGTCTTCCGTCTTTGGCCATGTTAAACCAATTATCCATACTTTTTTTACTTGAATGTCCATAAATCTTAATTACAAAAGTTCCAGTTTCCTCTGAATGTTAATTTTTTAAAACTCTCTGTATCACCGTGTATTTGTATGCAATATCTTTTCACTTTTTCACAAGTCCATCATGTATGATAAAATGTCCATTCACATTTTTCACATTTCCAACAATGATTGAAAGTATCATCATGCATCTTAGACAATTTATTTGGTTTCATATACCAATGATACATCATTTTTAAAAAGTTTTCTTTTAAATTGTAGTGTGTGTGAAGTGTGAACTTCAGACTTTTCAACCACACATTTGAGTATTATAATCAAAGTTCTTGGCCCATTTTACCATATATTATTTAACTTGCTCTTCCTCTGTTTCAAATGTCAACAAAGGCTTATACATTTTTTTCAATCACATATTCATCATTTGTATCTAATTTATTTTCAAATTCTGATTTTATCACACTCTATTCCTGGTACTTTTTAATCTCTATTAAATCTTAATTGTGCATATGAGAATTGTTGAAAACCAGATCCTTCTGAGGTCAATTGTTTTCTCAATTTCATCTTAAGCTCCCCATTTTCCTTTACTAGCAAGTCTTTACATGTTAACCATTTGTCTTTGCCCATTGTTCTTTTCTATAAAATACTTCTTGAGCTGAAGCCAACAAAGCCTGGGTTTGTATATCTATTCCAGATTCGTAATACAGTATAGCATTCCTAACATAATGATTTTTAAAATTTAAGTTTACTTTATACCAAGCTATATCTTTCTTCTTACCTTTCACCTTCATTTCTAAAATAACCTTGGAGAAGACTTTAAAAATAGTTTGATTAGTAGGTTTGTTTTATTTGGGATACAATATTTTAAATAAGAGATTATTTTTTTCTCCAAGCAAATGAGTTATGAGGGAGACCCCCATCACACATTTCAAGCTTGGAGTGGCAGTTGGTCAGACTGCAGGAAGAGTTCTCTTCAGCCAAAGACTTGCATAGATCAAAATATTAGATTTCTCATTTGTTTTTGCCAAGTGTTTTTAATGACCTCACAATTAAGCTATTATCATATCAAACGAGTCAGGAGAATACCTTGTACTGAGTTCATCACGCCCACCAACCTGTGATTTTGTTTCATCTTATTGCTAATCTACCCCCTACCCATATATGATTCCTCTCATAATATTTTTCCTGAAATCTTCAGAAAATCTATAAAATACAAAAATGTATACCTCGCTCATATATTTTTTCATATATTTTTTGCAATAAGAAATATTCCATGTTGATTACTTTTTACTTCTATCTTTAAATTATGAATTGATAATGCATTATGTTATTAAATATCTTTCTTAGGGGATGTTTGTTATGAGAAGCTGCCATTATCATGCTAGGGTGTTGTTAGTCCTCTATTCTATGGCAAATTCTTATGCTGCTAGAAGTCAATATTACAAGACAGTTTCTAGAGAGGACTGTATGTGTGTTTTCCTCCTGACCGCCATCCTTTGTTTTATTTATGAATGATACATGTTGCTTCTAGCCTGTTCTATATTGCTCATTGAGGAAAGAAAATGAGTTAATTATCCGATTGTGAATTGTAACTTCATTTCCATCTGCCATCTGCCTATATTGGAATGAACTAACCTATGCTACTGGGTTTAAGCCTAAGGCAAATAATGCTTTGAACTATCTCTACTAAATTTGAAACTTTGGATTTTGGAGCAGGCAGCTTTTAATGTTTTTCATTTAACTTTCCAAACTTTCCAAATTTTGCTTAATTGGTTTTGAATTAAACTCTTTAAGAAAGGAGAAGACTTTAAAAATGTTACATTTTTACGGCTGTTACGTATAAACTGGGTTAACAAAATCACAAATGAAGGGGTGATAAACTGCCTGGCAAAGCCAAGGGAAATCATCAAAGCCATTAAAAAGTGAACGTTAGAATATTTTGTGACACCCAGAATATGATACAACACCCAGAAAAATACGGCATCCTTCACTTAATCCTCCAAGGAAAGATTGAAGGCAAATGAGGTCCAGGCAAGAAGAACAACATCATGGCTTCAAAATTTAAGGGACTGGTTTAGATAAAACTCAGCAGCACTTTTTCGTGCGGCTATTGATAAAAATATGATCTGCAACATCCGATGACGGATATGGAAGGAGGAGGAGGAGGAGGAGGAGGAGAGCAGGTTATGATTTCTTGCTCACTGTTTTTTCCAAACTGATTATTAATTCCCAGGTTGGTGTTTGATTCTGCATTTTGTTTGGATGGGAGAATCCTTGGTATTTGTGTTGCAAATAGTGGCATGGAAAACAATAATTCTGTTATCATCCAAGTAGTCCTTGACTTATGGCCAAAATTGAGCCCAAAATTTCCATTGCTAAGCGAGACAGTTGCTCCACCCCATTTTACAATCTTACCACAGTTATTAAGTGAACCACTACAGTTGTTAAATTAGTAACACGGCTATTAAGTGAATGTGGCTTCCCCACTGACTTTGCTTGTCAGAAGGTCACAAAAGGTGATCAAAAGACCCTGGGCACTGCAACCACCATAAATACATGCCAGTTGCCAAGCATCTAAATTTTGATCATGTGACCACAGGGATGCTGCAATGGTCATGTGAAAAACAGTCATAGCTCATATTTGAACGGTCACTAAACAAACGATTGTAAGTTGAAGACTACTTGTATAACAAACTTGCTAACTTATATCTAAACTTGTTATAGCATCTCGTGTTAGAATAATTCCAGCTTTTCAGTTCTCTTTTCATTTCAAAGTGGGCTAGGGACCAGAAAGCAACGGTGAAATCCCCCCCGGTTCTATCTGGCTCGGCGAACCAGTAGCGCTGGTGGCGGGAGGCTCCGCCCACCCACTGGGATGTCATTACGTCCCATTTTTTAACCATCTGCGCATGCGCAGTTCCCGCGTGGGAGCACACCCAAACCTGTAGTGAAGTAAGTAGATTTCACCCCTGCCAGTAAGCCCTGCCATTTCTTTTCTGCTTCTTCCATAATTGAATAATGTTGCATTCTGAATGGTGGATTGTCGGTTTCCCCAAATGTTAAAATGTCAAATGTTAAATAGTATGTACTCTAGAATACTAAAATACCATGCTACCAACAGGACCAAGCATTATATGTTAAGCTGACTGTGCCAATGGAGTATCTTATGCTATTTCTTCAATGCATATAAAGAAATCTGAGATCATAGGTTTAGTGGGGAATGGTTCAATAGCATCAAGGCCAACCCCACTAGCTGAGAATTATGAGAGTTGTGGACTAATGCTAGGGATTAACAATTGTGGTATGTATCTTCCCTAAACACATCTGTGCCATTCCTTCTGCTACCCTTTCTTAGCTGTTCCTTTACAGTTGGCATGAAAGACTAGCTGGGCAGGATCTAACCCTCTCTTCCAAGCATAGTCCAAGACTGAGCTGGAATAGCTGCCAGCAGCACTGACAAGGCTTTGTGAACAGAGCTGGTTGCCCTGAAGACACTCCTCTGTTAGGACCATGGAAACAGAAGCTCCAGCGTCTAGTGTTGTCATGGCAGTGAAATTCCAGAGCCATTTTCTTCTACAGCTGCCAATCAGGAGAGTGATCCTCCTTTTCCTTTTCTCCTGAGCAGCAGAAGATGGAAGATGGAACCAAAAGGCTTCACAGGTGCCCCTTTTTGGAGTCAGCAAGCCAGGTATGGGCAACTTCAGCAGGATTCGGGACAGGTGCATTTGTGTATCTCTCTCTCTCTCTGTCTTTACACACACATACACACAAAGCCAAATGTTGAATTTGTTCTTCCCTGGTGTGAAGTAATCAATTATTAAGGTGATCAACCATCCTCCTTTTCTAAGTTCTGTCCTCCCTCAAAAAGTGTCCTCCTAGATGTCCTCCTTTTCAATATTTGAAGACTAATCTGTAAATCTCCATATTCGATCGATGCTGATCCAATCCGTTGTGTGTGATGTGACATATTTCTATGGGGGGGTTGCTACCGGTTTGCACCAGTTCACACGGATCGTTGACGGAAATTTGGCCAAGGTCACAGAACCAATAGCGATAGATGGCTGGCCATGCCCCCAAACCGGTTGCCCGGTTGCCGATCGCCCGCCTCGGCCATCATGTTCATCGCCGCCAGGTTCTTTGCGCATGCACATCCCATTGCCTTGCAAGTCAATGGGAGGGGGGCGTGGCTGCAATGCCGGCGGCTTTGGGAGACGCTATTTACGATATTTTTTTCTTCAATTTATTTGTGTCCTCCTTTTCATTGTAAAAAAGTTGGTCACCTTATTTTAAGTTCTCTGTTTGCTGATCATCCTAATTCTGCCACCCTGCCCACCAGGGAAAAAAGGAAAGTAGTACCTCCACAATAAAGGAGAAGAAGAGTCAGTGGCAATAGACTAAGAGAGAGAAAAGAGATTTTGCCACTGATTAAATGTAAAAGCAAAAGCGAAATAACCAGCAAAACAGTGGAAAAGCAGCTGTTGTATTCTGGATCCCTTTGTGGTCCAGTTTTATTTTTCAGCATAAAAAATAATGACTTCCACAGATACCAGGATTCTGAGACTATTAATAAATTGCCATAAGGTTGAATAACATTCATTTAAAAATTAAAATAGCTTTATTTTATCACCTTCATTTGTTTTTTAATGGCTTGAATCTATAACATACTGTACATAAAAAGATTTCTGTAGGAATGTAGGAAGGCAATTTTTAAATTCTTAATTCTCCCCCCCCAAGCTGCTTCAGGGATCTAGAACTTTCCAGAACCACATGGAATGCAGTACAGGAGCCCCCCAAATAATCTAACCTGAATTATTCTAGGACGGAGTAAAAAATTAAAAAGTATTTTCAGGTGCAAATTCTCCCTCTCCCCATATGAGGTACATTTTAAAAATATGACTACTTACTAGTTTTCACACAATGTTCAGTGCAGAGCGTGCTTTTAAAGATGCAAAGTTGGGGGAAGACAGATTTTTGATGGTGAACAATTAAATGTTAGTGGGTTTTTTAAAAAAAATATAGATACTAGCTTTCACTTCTTTGCAAAGTACAGTGGAAGCAAAACTACACAATTTCTTTCCAACAGAAATCTCTGGCAGAATTTTTTTTTCAATCTCCAATTGCTTCTGCTGTTCCTCCTGTGGGAGTCCCTGTTGGATAGGAGACCTTTTAACAAACAGAATTTGTCTGGGTCCAACCCAGCGAATCTATAAGCTGCCCTGAATAGGTGGATTGAAACAAGCTTAATAAACAAAGGAATATTGAAGTAGATGGCCATGATTTGGGATTGTTAGAAACTTTAACTTTACCTGACTCGGTGAGGTTACTAAACGACAGAGGACAGCCCTCTTACTGAACTTCTAAAAAATAATAATCATCAAAATTGTCTTGGTTCTGTAGTCTTTTTCCTTGCCCAGATTGATGAGCAACGTCACCATCACACAATCTGTGCACCAAATACCTTATAATCAAATTTTCACTGCTTTTTTTCTGACAGGTTTTTAAGTAACTTAGGAGATCTATTTATATGTGGAAGCATCAACATCATGCAGTAAATCCAACCACAACTCAGTCACATATTTTATCAAGTCTAAGTTCAGTGAAAGTGCAGAGTAAACGAGGGCCCTCTGTCTCTCCATTACATCTGATTTGCGGTTGCTATAAAAAGGCCCACATGCCGCTCTTTCAGATGTGTTTTGGATTGAAAATAGGATTAATGTGCTAAAGTGTGATTAGAATGGTTAAACACGATTAATTGGAACAGACTTGTATTGCCAAGGGAGCTCCGCTGTTGCTGGCCTCCCTCCAGTTTACCAAGTGAACAAAGCAGGCCAACTGTCCAACTTTTTTTCTGTGTCTTTTGCTTATGTGCCTCTCCCCCCGCCCCCTTGTGCATTTTCTCATAGCCAGCTTGTCTCAGAGCAGATTAAATGCAGCTGAGAATGTTGGTCTAGCTCTGCATACAAGGCATCCTGGGGGAATAAGCAGGAACCTCGGGCCCAGACGTGGCTGCTCTGGTGCTGGTTGAAAACTGCCATGCACCTAGGGCAAGGGTCCAGGTGGATCGACAGGGGAGTGGGGATAATTTGGGGTTTTTTTAAATGATCTATTAAGGCTCCAAACTTTAATCAAGCTGCTACCATACTGGCAGCTCTGATTTACCTCCAAAATGACAGTAATGGGCAGAAAACTGGCCCGTGTCTGAACACTTGTCCTGCGTTTTATGGAATGCTCAGGCTTAGGCAAATGCAAGGACAACAGGTAAACCCATGTGCTGAGGTTTTGTTTTACTAAGGACAAATTCACAGGTATGTGTAGGCCATTTTTTAATTTTTCTCTTCAGCACATGAGCTTCACAGAGAGAAAGAGAGGGAGGGAGGGAGAGGGAGAGAGGGAGAGAGAGGTGGGTTGCTACCGGTTCGCCCTGGATCTTGCAAACCGGTAGTCACGGTGGTGGGAGGCTCCACCCACCTGCCCGGATGTCATCACGGACGCTCTGCGCATGTGCAGAAATGCTGCGAGCAAGCGAAGCAAACGTGCACATGTGCACGCTCCCATTGCAAACTGGTAGCGAAGGTAAGTGGAACCCAATCCTGGAGAGAGAGAGAGGCAGACATCTCCAACACAAAGATCTACATTTTTGAGCTTATAATTCTATAGATAGTTACTTGGGTACAGGTTCTACAGACTCTAAAGAGTCTTGGTTATAAATATTGTGAAGAAAGATTTGCCCCAAACTCTATCCCTCTCCTCCTTTCCTTTCTCTCTCTCTCTCTTTCTGCTTCCTTTGGTTTAGAAAAATAAGGCAACAAAAATCAAAACACAACTCTGTCTGCCTTATAAAGACAATACTAATAGAGTTCAAGAGAATGCCAAAGATAATTGATGAGGCTTCAGATTTTTCCTAACAGTCCTGCAAAGTGGAGGTGTAGCAGATCTTAAAGATGTCAAAAAAATCCAACATTTTCCAGTGCGTTGTGAAGCATCCTGCTGAAAGGTAGAAACAGATCGTATTTTAGATTTTTCAAATGAAAAGGTACATGCATTTAACACCATCAAACACCAAAATCTGCCTATCTAAGGTCCTTGGAAAGGACTCAAGAGGTGGATAAAAATGCCAAATACAGTCTGAACCTCTGTCTGACTGTGCGATGAACCAATAATACAAGATTCTGCCATTCTGCTAAAGAAGGTTTTCTCTCCCATCAGGGAAATGCTCATTTGTGTGTTGCAGAAAAAAAATCATCTTTTTATCTTACTTTCATTCAGTTTAATGAAGGGTCTATGTTGTATTTATAATTATTTACATACAGTGTGTGGGCAAAGTGTATATATGTGTTAGAATGATCTATTTTTTACTGCACAAAAATTTATGTAGTGGACTGGAGCAGCAGTGAAATCCTCCCAGTTCTATCTGGCTTGCTGAACCAGTAGCGCTGGCGGCGAGAGGCTCCACCCATCCGCCGGGACATCATTACATCCCATTTTGTAACCATCTGGCATGCGCAGAAGGTTCTACGCATGCGCAGAAGAGGTGTGTGTGCTCCCACGCAGGAGCGCATCCAAACCGGTAGCAGAGGTGAGTAGATTTCACCACTGGTCTGGAGACTCCTTCCATTTCAGTTACCAGCATATCATTAGGGCCTGGACAGTATTCTGTAGTGAAGGTGGGCGGTGGGGGAGGAGTGACAAAATGCACATTGCAACGAAGTTTGGTCCTTTTGTACTTGTGTCATAATGTCACCTGCAAATTCATGAGGTGTGAAGTTTGCATTTGAGCCATGATGCATGCTTCACCTTTTAACACTTGTGCCTGTGGGCATAGACAAAAGATAGCAAAGAACGGCAAATAATGAAACTCCACCCCATTTATACTTGTCTTGCAACATCACACACAACTATGTGGACATGTACAGCAGTGTTCCAATATTCAAGGGATTTCTATAAAGAAGAGGGGATCAACCTATCTTCCAAAGCCCCTGAAGGCAGGACATAAAGCAATGGATGGAAGCATAATCAAGGAGAGAAGCAAGCTAGAACTAAGGCAGAAGTTTCCTGAGGTTGAGAACAATTAATCAGTGGAACAACTTGCCACCAGAAGTTGTGGATGCTCCAATACTGGAAGTTTTTAAGAAGAGATTGGACAACCATTTGTCCGATATGGTATAGCATTTCCAGTTTGAGCAGGGACCTCCAAGGTTCCTTCCAACTTTGTTTTTCTGTAACATTAACAAAGCCTGTGAGTTGACAGGCACAAGGGGACTTCCCTC
>JANHFK010005852.1:0-18081 GCA_036250565.1 Sibynophis collaris
ATTGCGATTTGAAAAACACCTTTGGGTCAATTCCAGGCACTATCAAAATTTAAGAATCATTTGTGGAGTGTTAAAATACCAATCAAGATTCCAAAAATGAGAAGGAAGCATAAATTATCAGGAAAATGACAATAAGAAGATGTTAGACTAGTGCTAAATATACAAACCTTTCCTGTTGCTCTCGTGTTTTTTAAATGAGATTTCAGCATTCAAGGGAAGTTGTTCATCTAGATGAATTGCCTCCATGACCAACTATTTGAAAGGAAACAAATAATAATATAAAGTATTCTCAAAGAAATGACGGAGGCTTCCCAGGAGTTAACAGAATCACATAAATCTGCTTTATCCTGCTTCCCCCAAATAAGTCTGGAAAATGGATATGCATATGTAGGCCGTGGGACTTGATTGTTGATATTTTTATCCCACCTTTATTACTTTATAAAACTCAATGCAGCGAACATATGTAATGCTCCTTCCTCCTATTTTCCTCACAAAACAACCTCATGAGGTAAGTTGGACTGAGAGAGTGACTGGCCCAAAGCCACCCAGCTTTCTACTCCAAAGGCAAGACTAAAACTCAGGTCTCCTGGTTTCTAGTCTGATGCCTTCACCACTAGACCAAATATACTCACTTTGTGTAATATAATTTGTTCCTGGATCCTTGGAAGTCCCTTCGGGCTTAGGGAAGCTGTTTGACAGTGTGTGGCTTTATTTAAAACTGAACTGCACTACACAGAAGAAAATTAATACATTGGACCATCTTTTAGTACATAATATCAGAATGCTGCATTTTTTTAAAAAAATCTTCTGGTAATGCAAAATTCCAGATCTGATTACCCTTTTTCCATCTAGATTAGTGTACTACATAGGCGATATCTCCCATAATACCCTGCCAGACATATGATACCTAGAACAAAGACACCTCGATTTTTGATGTAAAAAAAGAGCGAAATATTCTACGAAGGGGAGAAAGAAGCCTTGTTTAAAGAAGTGAGGCTATGTCCCAGCCGGAAAGCCCCAGACCCCAATTTACAGGCCCCGCAGGATAGTTTTCCAGCCGTGAGGAAAGGCTGTCATGGTTTTAAACTCCTTACTGGGCTGTTTCCCTCCTTGTTCTTCTCGTCCTCCAAAACACGCGCGACTCCTGGGCTTAGTGGCTCCAAAGTGGTCTGTCCAACAGTAACGACCCAGCCGACTTCCCCTGTAGGATCCCGCATCTCTCGTGGCGTGTTTTGTTTTGTTTTGTCTTTACCGTGTACAGCCACCAGTGTCGAAATGCGAGCCGCCCTTTCCGAGAACTTCCGATTCCCCCATTTGTACCTAGCGCCAAGCGGCGCGGTTGGCAGCAGAAAAGGGGGAAAAGGAGGCCGGCCCGTGAGGACGAGAACGGGAGGAGAGGATACACGTGACAAGGGGCAGATGCTGGCTGGCTGAACTGGTGCTGTCACTCAGACGACGTCTTGGGAGAGGCGGGAAATTACTTCACACGCAGATGGCGAAAGAGGAGCGGAGAAATAAAAGCCGCGTCCCTTTCCTTCCGCTGGGTTAAAAGGGCGGGAGAGGAGGAGGAGGAGGAGGAAGAGGGTGGTTTCTTTTTTTGTCTCAATATTTTAACATCTGGCAATGGCAGAAAAAAAATGTACTGAGGGAGAAAAGTATGTGTGTGTGTAGTTAACATTTGTTGTTGTTGTTTTTAATGCTAAAGAGTTGATGCATTTAAAGCAACCTTCTTGGACTGGGTTAGTGGACAGAGCGAAGGGAGGTGGGAGGCTTGATGTTACTATTCTTAATTAAAATTCCTGGACGCTAAATCATCTACATTCAATTGAAAAAGTCTCGGTCATTAAAAAAAAAAAAAGGGATGGGCCTGGAAGTAACAGTAGCAATAGCACTTATATACCGCTTCACAGAGCTTTACAGCCCCTCTCTAAGCGGTTTACAGAGTCCCCCAACAAGTAGTGTGCTTATTTCTCGAATGAGTTCACATATAGGTTTGTTGGACGTATATGCTGCAGTGGCTGTGTTCACCCTGTTTACACATCATGCTTGCCTATTTCCAATCTTAATATACAACAGTATGGTATTTTCCAAATCTAGCAGCTTTTAAGATGTCTGGATTTCAATTCCTAGAATTCCCCGAGCAGAATGCTGGTGGGGGAATTCTGGGACCTGAAGTCCATGCATCTTAAAAGTTGCCAACTTTGGAAAACAATGGTTTTGTATAGTGTTCAAATCTGTTCCCTGGGACTGGGATATAAGATGGCAGACTTTACCTTGTTAAAACATAAATGCAATGTGTGACCCTTCCCCATGAATTTTTAGGTTAGGTGTTTCCTTGTCTGTGGCTGAAAATGAGAAAAAAATGTTTGGAAATGGGGTACTGATTTCAAAAGTATACATAAAAGTCAGTGTCTTTTCTGCAAAGGCTTTAATCCTTTTTTTGAATCTCTTGGAAGTTTCTGGTTGGTTTTGCTGCCAGAGGTAGAATATTTGTTAAATTTATATTTAATGAATAAAACAACACTAGATAAAACACAGTTGTTTAAAAACAGTGCTATAACTTCACCTAAAGCAGGCTGAAATAAAAGAATGCCTTCCCACAGATAATCACAAATTGCCTGTAGTTACATACCCTTGCATTCAGTTGTTTTATCTTGTACAGCGTGGTCTCTAGTCTCTGATCTGAGAAGAAAAAAAATTACAGTGGGGAAGAAGCTTTATCTTGTAGCTATCTATATAAATAATTACTGTAGGATAGCCTGGGCTGTGCCCCTCAGTGGCTCGGAGCTTTGTTCTCTCTGAAAACATTTCTCACTAGAAAAAATAAAAAATAATGGATTTTTAAAGTGCAAATTAAACTAGAAGGCAAGGAGCAGCCTCTGGGTCAGAGATCGCCAACATTTGGGGTTGGTTGTAATTTTGAGAATGTTTTCTGGGCATTCTATTGTGTTAGCTTTTCCATTGACTAAATGATTGCCTTAAGACATATAATCATTAGTATCAGTTTGCCAAGTTCCTGAATCTCCCTATATACGTATATTTGTTAGAAGATTGGCATAGTTCCAAAAAAAGCCACTTGGCTTCTCATACTCCTTTTTAAAAAAAGGCAGAAGTGTGTTTTGACAAAAAAACGGAGGTGTATGCAGGTATTAAGTACTAAGGTACTAAGGTACTAAGTATCTTGAACCCATAATCACAAAAAATCTTCCAGAAAAGGCAGGTTTTAAACTAATCTTTGAAAGGCCATAGAGTAGACACCATTATTGCCTTGGAGGGTAGGCCAAACACTTCAGCTCATTGACCCCTTCATAAAGGCTCACGTTGTTCACTGAGTCCTAAATATTTTATGAAAATAATAAATTGTACTTGACTAATAATACTACAAGTAATAACAATAATGGATAGCCCCATTGGTACTTGGTGGTTGATATTGACTACTTTGGGGGACCCTGCTATAAGCTGTCCAAAGGAGCCACCAAGAATTCCTGCTGCTCACATACCTCCTTGGTGTCATACCTCCTCACACTTTACTTCCTAATGGGACGGGACCTTCAGCAGGCACTCCTGTTTATCCAGATCAGGTAGACAGTAGATTTAGGATCTTTAAGACACTAAGACCAAAAACCATATATGAATTTATAAGAATCACCTTGAATTATACTTGGAAACAACTCAGCAACCACTGTAGTTCATATGGAAGCAGTGTTACATGGCAGTACTGTGGCTATCCATTAAGCATACAAGCAGCTGCATTTTGCGTGTTAAAAGGTTCTGGGTAACCTTCAAGGGTAGCTCCATGTTGAGTGAATCCAAGTGCAAGGTAACAATCAACAATCTTCAGAGTATCAAATCTTGCTAAAGCTCAAGATGATGCACTACTAGCTAAAGCTAAGCAAAGGCTTTTGGTGGACTCCCTGACTGCAAGTCTAAACTTTTAGAGGGAGAACAGTCCCATAAAGAGGCAAGGATGGTACTGTTATAGAATCAGTTGGCTTTGCAATCAACATTTACTGCAAGCTGTTTGCATTGCTTCTGAGCCTTTTTCCATGCAGGTCCTGACAGCCTCCAGACACTGGATCAGGATTTCCATCGTATTCAGTCTGGCAGAAAGGTATACTTGGGTACTATCAGCATATTGATTATATCATACTAAGTGATGGCAGAGAACCTCATCTAGTAGAAGTTAAATAGGATACTGGAGAGATCTTGGCCCTAAGGTACGCCAAATTAGAGTGCCTGTATACTTAACATCTCCCCTTCCATAATCCCTGATTAGAACTATTGGCTCAAAAAGGAGTGGAATAATTCCAGAAAAGTGCCTCCCACTTTAAGCTCTCATAGGCAGTTTAGAAGGATCCTGTGGTCAACAGTATCAAAGGATGTTGAGAGGGACAGAGATACAGAATTGTATATTCCCACTACTCGTGTTGTCAGAAGTCATAAATGAAATGACCAACATGATTTCTTCCCAGTACCACTTTCCCAACACTTTCTCCTCAAAGGGATGTCATGCATTGGGCAATAGTTATCCAATATTGTTGGATAAAGGACAGGTCCCTTAAGAAATAGGCAAGCCAATGCCTCTTTCAAGGCAGGTGGAACGTTCCTCCACAATGAGACACTATAGGTATAGGCAATCTGAAGAAACAGCCTAGACCAGTGATGGCTAACCTTTTTGCCATCGTGTGCCAAAAGTGGGGTTTGCATGCATGCATCCCTATACCTATAATTCAATGCGCCCCACCCCCCATGCATGAGCATGGAAGCCACACATGCTCCCCCAGCTTTTGGCATGTGATGGCCCGGTGGGCACCTTCCCCAAGTTCCAGAGATTTTCTAGGAGTCTGGAGAGGGCGAAAACTGCCTTCCCCACTCCCCCGGACACCCTACAGAGGCCGGAAACAGCCTGTTTCCCAACATGGGCCCGGAAGGCCTGAAAATCAGCTGGCCAACGCATGCAAGCGAGCTGCATCTGAGCTGAGGCAACGCTCGCGTTCCCACCGATATGGCTCCGTGTGCCATAGGTGGCATGCGTGCTATAGGTTCGCCATAATGGGCCTAGGCCATTATCTCTGACAAAAATCAACCACACAGAATACTATAAACTATTGTGCTCTTCCTCAAACATTACATTTTTATAATAATAATGAGGTTTATTTTATAAATAGTATTACATATTCTGTTCCCATAGCAGAAAATGATACAGAAATGTATTTACCAGTACCTTTCATTATATTTACAGGCCAGGTCCATTGTCCCCAACACTTCCGGAGCATGATTATTCCATAACTGATAGAAATATTTTATGTAGTGATCTGATGGACTCAGTTAAAGTAATAATCAAATGATTACATCACAAAGGACATTGTTTTAACAGCAAAAAAAGGTGAAAGATTTATTTTCTCAATACATTTTTTTTTAAATGAGATGAGAATATAGGCAAAATTGTGCTTTTTTACAGCACAAGTTATATATAGAATAATATTAAGAAACAAATGTTTATTAACTGAATACTATCAGTTTAAAAAAGACATTTGCAATGTTAGTCTGGCATAATTTCATTGTCAATGGTTTTTATGATTTTACAGGAACTAGGGTTTAGCTCTGAGAAGATTTCAAATTTAATAAACAACAGTAGTGATACTGAAACAGAAGAATAAACTTCATTACAGTAGTCAGTAAAATGTAGGTAGCACTAATGAGTCATCTTTGAGAAAAAATATTTTGGATCCTATATTAGAATGGCTTCCATGTTTATTTTTGGATTATAAGTATCATAATATTTTAATATGCTTTGAGAAATGTTTGTATTTTGCAGTATTTCCATAAGTTAAAATTATTACGATTATATAATATTTTTCCATATTTATCTTTGTCCTATAGTTCTTTAAAAATTGTCTGGTTTCCATGCATAATTATCTAGGTTATGCTTCAGTACTGAGAAAAAGGTTTACATATTATATGTCATATATTCCTAATATTGGTACAAGTACTAGTAATACTATATATAAAACATTATTATAGTTTTCTGCATAACTATGGATTTGCCTAATTCCGGTATCAAGGAACTATCCCATTCTAGATATCATTATAGACTTCCATTTTGCCTCTCAGTTTGTTCTGAGGTAATAGTAGACCGCCAAATGGAGTCAAGTATAAAATATTATTACGACTGGTTTTGAAATGTGCAAAAGATATGGAAGCATGGGAAGTATTTTAATATTCTAAGGATTCTGCTTATGTATAAGAAAAACAAGAGTAAAATTTTCAGAGCTAATAACATTTTCAGACAATCAATATACCAACCACAAATAGAATGTGTGCCTTTTAAAAAATGAGTTTTTAAAAATTCTGTAATCAATGGAATGTGCACCCTTTTCTGACTATATTATTTATTTTTCTCTAGAAGTATTTATGGAGCTATTCCATTTCATCCCCATAACAACTGTATCTTTCCATAAGAGGTTTTCAGGCCTTGATTAATATTGCCCTGTCACTCACATACAATGGTACTTTAAAATTAACAAACCCTTTTGAATGTTCAACATTTCGGTATAAATATGGCCTAAAATTTGATCTGTTCTTCCCAAAACTAGAACCTAAATACACAAATGAGTCAAAACATTATACCTGTTCATTTATTCACTGACGAAAAAATCCAAATGTATATTACGGCATTTGTATATGGCATCTACAGTATATATGAACCTCTAGCATTATCAGTTCACTTGAAGGAGAAATATGTCATGGCTTAAACAAAGCACATTTCTGAAAGCAATTGTTCACAAATATGTGGATTTGGATCATTTTCCACAATACTGTAAATACATGAACATGTATAATGTGTTGATTTATTTGTTTAATTGTGTTTTCTTTATCAGATTTGAGGGATTGTGTGAAGAAGAGATCATGGTTTAGGTCATATTTGTGCAAAAATATTAAAAATTCAAAAGGATTCACAAACTGAAACATCATTGTATGATTGGAGGGTGGTTTAAGACTAATATTTGTAGTTATCTAGCAAGTATTCATTCTTACTAACCAACATAGTTCTTCCATCTTTCCAGAAAAAAGCAACAGCCATAAATCAACTTTGCCTCTTTCCTTTTTCAATTTTCCATCTTCATCTAATCTATAAAGCTGATGTTTTTAAAAGGGCCCAAAACAAAATATCTAAAGGACAAACTTTATCCACTTCCTTCAATTCATATGGATCCTATTGCTTGTGCTGTTGTCTTTTTTAGCGAGGACAAGTATGTAGATTCCAGCTATGAAATTACATAATGTGGGTAAGCAGTACCTATTAAAATGTCTTCCTAAAGAAAAGTAAAAGACATGTTTGCTTCTTTAGTAAATCCATTAATTAAATTTAATGTTACTCTTAAAACAGTAGAACCTTTTCTCAAATGTGAATGGAAATCTAAATTGGACTTCTATAACTATAGAAGTGAACTGTCCCCTTGTATACTTCAAAGGACTTCGTAATCTCTTTCAAAGTATGCATAGCCCTATTAAAACCAAACTGTTTAACAGACATCAGTATCTTCTGTACCTCTAATGATGGTATATACATGATAAGGTAACCATGATGGAATTTAAAGATGCTTGAGCTGGATGTCCTGACCCAAGTCCATAAATGCAATTTTTGCTTGATACTGTGCTGTCATTTTGCTGCAGATTGATAATAGCAAAAGTCTAGAGACTGAAACTAAATTGTTTGCCTTCCCTCTTTGTTCATTCTTGGTATGACGGTGGTGTATGAAGTCTACAGATGGATGGTTTTCTGGCCTAAGTGCTTCCAACAAATATTCCTGGCTACTCTTCATTAATATGTAGCCTGATTAATTGCAGGAATCTATCTCTCCACTTATTTGTTTGCCACACATTTTAAGAAGTATGGAATTCAGCACCCATAATTGGAGTGATAGTTTTTCTATTTAGGATCATATCACTTCTGTTTTGTCCAGTAGTTGATTGTGTAAGATATTTTTAACCCAAATCCACTTTGACTGTATTATTACAGAAAAGGGCATCAATCTTCTTCTTAATTTTTGGATCCTTAAGACCCAGTTGAAAATGTTCATTTCCTCTTCCATCCTATGGCTATGAATATTTTGTTTATCACTACAGTAGCTGCGTAGCCAATTTTCTATTTCCTTATGCAAATGCCTACACTATCTGTTCACTATCACCAGCATTTCCTTTATCACCTTTTGGACTACAGTATCTGATTCTTCTTTGTCTTCTATAACTTTCTGGTTACAAAATTTGTCCTGCTCTTCGACACTGGTTCAGTTCTATGGACATTTATTTCTCCTTTTCCATTTCCATTTCCATTTGTTGTTTTTAGTGGAGTCATCTCAAAGGCAAAAATTATGTCTTATAGAGAACTTATTTACCCTTACATCATTAGTAAATGATTTCAGAAAGCCATTTTTTTTTATTTTTAAAGCTAAGAATGTCACCAAAACCAATGAATTCCAGATGGAAACAAAGTACAAAACATAAACTAAAGATGTACCAATTCAACTGAGAACTAAAAGAAGCCAGTATATGATAATTTTATTAAAATTCAAATTATCCTGTTGACTTGTATTGATGTATGCTGAATTAAAGAACTAATCTTTTGAACAATTCAGTGGTCAGTAGAATTCATGACAGGCATTTCCTCTGTGCATATTATTGAACAAATGTGCTTACCTATTAGAGCTGAAAATGTAGAAATCATAGTTCCATGATCACTTTGAGCTCCATCAAGTCACTGGTTTGGAGAAAAGAACAACATCTGGGCTTGTCAGAGCTGGTTAACTTTACAAGGTAGCTCCTTGTAGCAAGACTCCTGGTCAAATACAGACTTTCCACTACATTTAAACTGAAGTTTGGGAAGCATAAATACTTTTTTTTTTTAAAAGCACAAACTACCTTAAACTTTGTCATTTAGTTAACACATCAAATGAAACTATTTTTTAAGGCACAGAAAAGAATGCTGATATAGAAAAACAGGTGCTTTTTCTATATGTGCTTTCTTTCAAAAATAGCTTCCAAGTATATTTTAATGTCTTTATTGAGCCAGCTGGCTTTAAACACTTGTATTATTGCAGTAATGTATACATTTGTTTATAAGATATATAAATTGCCTCACTACAGATGCTGTAGGTTACGTACAAAGTCAGACACAGTACAAAGCACAACGTAATTTTTAAAAACCCTGTGAAAAGGATAAGCAATAACAATTTAAGAATTATTTAATGTACATACTGTGTTTTATATTGATTTTAGGAAGAAGAAGAGATCAATTCTGAATTTTTTTTCCAGCAACTGCTTTTACAAAAAGAATTTAAAGGGAAATTGATTATATATAGGAAGAAAGTAGGCAACTGGATGAAAAAGAACAGGCTGTGGTTCAACCCTGTCAAGACTGAGGTTTAATAAATTTTAGGGTCTCCTGGATTCCATAGCTGACATATTTCCAATTTTCCATCTTTCGTTGTGAATGGGGTGGCATTACCCTGTTGGTATATAATCTTGGGGTTCTCCTGGACTCACAGCTCCAAAAGCAATTGTAGCTATGTGGGTTTGTAGGGCTTTGTAAAATTGTATCTTGTATGCCAGTTGCACCCATTCCTGCTCATAGTCACTCACACCTTAGTCAACTCCTGTTTGGACTACTGCAATGTTCTGTCTGAAAACACCAAGAAACTTCAGTTGGTTCAGAATGCAGTGGTGCAAATTGTTATGGGCCCAATTCATTATGCCAATGCAACACAGCTGCTTTGTAAATTGCATTGGCTTCCAGTAGGTCACATCTTTCTCATTTCTGTACTCAAGAGTGGTGGGTATAGGTTGCCCTATATTGGGGGGCTGGGGGGGGAGGAGGATTTTTAAAAATACCTGCTTACCAGTGGATTGTTCTTTTAGAAGAGTCTGTGGAGAATTCACAATAATGTTCTGCTGTGTTAAATTTGGATTTTCTAATTTTTCCTCGTAGGATATTTAATCCATCCTTCCCTAATTTGATACCAGCCAGATACACTGGATTATTTGATTCTGTCTGAAGATAAGGAAGAAAGAGTCACACAGGGCATAAAAGGTTTCTTCCTGCCTTCTGCCACCATCCTGCCAGCTGATGTGGCTTTTCGTTGGATTTGGTATATATTGTGAAGAGAAAAAGCAGATCTTTTCCAGTAGGAACACAATGCTAAAACACAAACTAGATACAGAGGGTGCCTTATGTAATTGGAATACCCTTATACTACTTAGGAATGCTAGCTTTGGAGAAGATTTAGTATGTTTAAAAACTTGGTCTCATTAAAAGTTTTGAATTTGTTCCCCTGACCCAGTCATCCAGAAATACAAAGGAGTATGAGGCAGTTAAGCATATAAACTAGGGCAAATTATAAATACTGTGTACAAATATTTCCCTACAATTATACCACATGTATCATCCGTATACATAAATCATATATCATTATATTTTCATATTGGAAAACATACATTCACCCCAGCAATAAATAATACTGCAAGAAAAATATGTTAAAATAACATTTTAATAAAATATGCAAAACGTATCTGAAATTTCAAAGCAACTGCTGCTTGTGAAATGTTGTCTTGCTACTCTCCTGAGGAATATTCACCCTGAGAGCTGGAAATAAATCAAGTTTTCTTCTCTCAAACAAACAGTTTGAGTTTTTTAAAGATGGTCTTTATTTAAATTAGATTCGATAGTGAGCCTTGAATAAAACTAGCTTGTGCTTTTTGGTTGTATACCTTGTGCACCCTCCCTCAATTAAATTAAATTTTTATGCTGGAACTGAAAGTGGGCTTTGTTTTTCTTTTTCTGCTTTTTAACTTATTAGATTTATTCTTCCAGGAAGAAGTTTGTTAAAAGTATAAAGAAACTTGTCTCTTTGGGGAATGTAGGCCAGCCTGTACCTGTAGGTTGTTTTGGAAATATATGAATGTTCTTATCAACATGAGCACCAATTCTTGCACACATAAAAGGTATATAATAGAACTTAACATATCTTCCTTTAAAAAGTTGGAGAAGGGGAGAAAATTAAAATAATTCAATAAAACATACATTCATTTGCAATATATCACATAATTTTATAGTGAATAACAATTCAGGGTAATGTATATTGTGGATGCCATCAAAAGGAAGCTGCACAACACAGAGAAGAATCACAATTATTGCAATGATTATTGGGCCCTGCTTTAGCGGAAAGAGGAACTCCAAACAATATAGAAACCGAGAGATTGTAGGGTGGGAAAACTCAAAGGTCAGATTTCTTGAACAGTTTTGGAGGAGCTAGATAGATTCTTGTAAATGAAAATGACCATGTAGCAGTGGTGGTATTCATCCGGTTCTATACAGTTCAGATGAATTGGTAGCAGCGGCTGTGGTCAGCTCTGCCCACCCGCCCAGATGTCATCACGTCCCATTTTTGACGCTCTGCGTGTGCGCAGAAGGTCCTGTTTATGAGCAGAGGTGGCACGTGTGCTCACATTTGCGGACCGGTATTGAAGGTAAGTGAATACCACCCCTGCCATGTAGCTAATGTCTATTGTCAGAAAAAAGCTGGACTTTCAGAGGCAGTTGGGCAGAAGAAGTAATCCATTTTAAGGGAATACATTGTTGAGGTAACCAAACTTGATAAACTCAGTTGACAATGGAACATTGTAGTGTCTCATTTTGCTATGTGTTGCAGTTTATTTGCTAGGCTTCCCTTGGACTGAACTCAGATTTGGCACAGCTTCTATTCTTCTGATGATATCATGACCCATACTCAGGATTTAGATTCTGAATCTGAAGAAGCTGCTCCTGCTGAAGCTCTGGAATGTCAGCCTTAGGAGACACCAAGTCAAGAATCACATGAGGCTGATCAAATACAGGCACCACCTGGATAGTTAGAACAGTCAAATGACAATGACGTAAGGCCTCCCAGGCCCGAACCCAGTGAGTAGAGAGGAGAACAGAGATGTTCCTTGGTGGCTTCTTGCCAAGCAAGGGAGTAAATCTCTTGATTGATGATGGTTGATTGCAGTTGATTTCAGAAGCAGCTCTGATCCATGTTCCCTTTGCTGGAAACAATGTCTGATTTCCGGCTTTTGTGTGACATTCCTACAAATCCTATTTGTATAAAAACCCTTGAACTTCTGACCTCTGGACTGGCTAAAAACTCTGACCTGGCTCTCAAAACCCTGGCTTGGATTTGGACTATTCTTCTGCATGCTCCTATTGAAAGCAAACATTTCAGGCAAGCTTCTGTTTGTTTACATTCTTTATCTTCAGCCTTGAAGTTAAAATGCTAATCTCCATTGCAACTATATTTGAATGTGTGTGGCTGAAACCTGAAGCAGGACACATGAGATAGGATTATAGACTTTTGGGTAGGAAATGGAGAATTAAATATTTCAGAAAGAGCCAAGATGACAATGCAGCAACAACAACTGACAAATCAGTTGTAGGCTTTGTCCAGTGAAATCTCTCCAGACAAGGAAAGAATGACAGATTGTTCATTTTTGCTCCACATGGCTACTCCTCACAAGGAGACTGCAAAAAAAACCCCAAAACAGTAGTCTGAATCAGACAAGAGAAGTCAACAAACTTTTAACCATGGTGGAGACGTTAAAGATACTGGGTTTATCTAATCTCATTTTCTAATCGCTTTTGGATTTATAGGAATGTCAGCATTTTAAAAGATCTTATCAGTTTATGAGGGAGAAAACATTTATTGTTGACTGTAACTGGCTTGCATTTTTGAAAGGCTTATTGATGCTTTAAGATTCTGCTACTTATATATACTAACTTTTATACTAGCCTCCAAGTCTCTTTACTCAGTCTACCAACTTGAGCCAATTTGATCTAGGAGTTAAGGCACCAGGGGTGATGGAATGTATGTGTGCCTGACAATTGATAGGTGGTGATAGAAATTGCCACAGATTGGTTGAGGAGTTTTGGTCATTATAGATACTAAGAGGAATTGATGGAATCCTAGATATACACAGATGTCAGGAGATAATATAATTTGAAAGGCCACCAGGTTTATAATGGAAATGACTGGAAATGAGTCCAGAAAGCTGTGGTCCAGTTTTTGCTATGGATGTTGTATTGTGAGATGTTTTGACTAAATCTATGACAGCTAGAAGAGCCAGATTGATGGAGTCTTCTAATCACTTGCAATCTTTATTAGCCTTTTTCAATTGGATGTAGAAGACTTGGTGGATCATCCACAATTCTAAAAGATATATCCTAAGAAATCAATGGTTGTCCATTCAAATTCACACTTCTTGGCAGGAGTAGCATAAGGTGCCTGGATTTGAGTAGCTCCCAATCTGGCCCAGTCTAGTTGCCCTTCTAGACTGAGCCCAGTCTCTTTCATTACTGAGGAAGTCTAGTCTTCTTGGCAGGATAGTGGCTGGTAGGTGACCTGCATAGTATAGTATAGGCAGAGTCCTTCTATTGCCATCTGTCCTTTTCTACTTGGCTGAGGCAAGGTGATGGAAAATTTGCCAATGTCTCTCTTCCATCTAAGACGGTAAATCTCTCCTTATCTGTTAGCCCACCTAAAACCATATTAGTGATTGGTGTCATATGACTTATCTGCAGATTGCCCTATTAAAATCTTGTGGATCTAACAAACGTTAGATAGCAAAGGAAAGCTATTGCCCCCCTATTGTGGGTCATTCCATCTTACAAAATACCCCACTATTTTTCAAATGTACCAATGTCTCCTTAAGTTTAAGTACAACAAATAGCACTTTTGGATATCCATAAATCACTAACATTATTGCAAGCAGAGGTGGGTTTCTACCAGTTTGCTCCGGATCTAGTGAACCAGTAGTAGTGGTGGCGGGAGGCTTTGCCACCCACCTGGACGTCATCACGGATGCTTTGTGCATGCGCAGAAGTGGCACATGCAAATGATGCAATATGTGCATGTGCGCTCCCGGTGCAAACCAGTAGTGAAGATAAGTGGAACCCACCCAATTGCAAGGTATTATGTATGTGACATTCTTCTTTCAACTCTTCCAGTCTTTTGAATTCAATAACATATTTTATTATTTCAAATACCTCAGTATTATTCAGCAAGCAAACTAAGTCTAATTCTTTACATGCTGTTCTACCTAACATAGAGCATGTACCTAATGCAGGTCATGCAGAGATATCCACTAATGCATTCCAAATTAATTATTCCCAGTGGTACTATCAGGTTACTAAATATTGGTTCGAGTTCTTGACAGTAACTTTTTACAAGAAAATTGCTAAAATGTTTCTGTGGGCTATATATTCACTTCTGCATCTAATTTAAACCTTACTATCATTTTATTCTTACACAAGCATTAGCTCTTTCTATTTTCTGAACAATGGTAAGCAGATTTCATCAGTGAATATGCTATCCATGCGTTTACTATGCAATTTGCATTCATATTCCTTACAGTTTTGGAAATATAAGTATTTAGCTGCCTTTTCAAAACTGTATTTATTTCTACATTTATAAATGAAGTTTTTCAAATGTGGGACAATTCTGAGAAGGGTGAAACCAATGCTTTTGAGGACAAATATATACCTTTTTTGTTGAATTTAGCTTGATTTTCTATTTTATTCAGCTTGATTTTCTATTTTTTCCTAACCAGAATCAATGAACCTTCTTGGGTGAGAAACAAAATGTCTTCTTCCTCAGGGGAAAAAAAAGTCCAGTTGGTTTTTGAAAAAGCACCTTTGAGATATTTTTTCCTTGTACTTGCTTCATTTCCATATCATGGAAACACTTGCACCAGAGCCATTGCTTGTCATAATTCTTAAAGCATTCCTATAAATACTATGAATTGTACAGGCAGGTTTCACTTTTCATTTCATGACTAGGGTTTCAAAAAGAACAAAATTGGACATACAGTGCCTCCTTGTGGTAGTGCTGAATCAGATTTACCAGATTTTTTTTCCTGCTTCATATAAATCTATTGACTGCCAATCTTGCATGGTTTTGTTTGAAATTGGTAGAAACCATTCAAACCGTTTGGAATGGAAAATTCATTTTAGATAATATATTCATTTCTACTGTCACAATGAGTCCAAGCCAAAAAAGTTTTAAATTCTTCTATCATTCTAATTCCCCCTTCTCATGATTTGTTATAATTGTTTTGAAAGGTATCTTTATTGCAGCCAGTCAAATCGGAGATTTAGAATGGCAAATTATTTCACGACTTTCTCAATTCCTTTGCACAGGAATGCTTTTTTTATTAGCAAAATCTGATACATTTCCATTGTCAGATTTAGAAAGAAGATACCTCTAACTGGTAAATGTCTCTGCGGTGTTGGTGCTATCAAACTAATTGGGCCTATATTTTTATACTGCCATTTTTACTATACCTGAAAGAGAAAATTAATATCTTCTCTCATGGGAAAATTGCCTGGTACTTAGATGAATTCTAAATCACTTGACATGAAAGTCCTTTCATCTGCTTATATCGTATACCCAGAGTATATTAATTTCTCCTTGCTCACTTTCCTTTTGTTTTTTATTTTGTTTAATAACAATATCCCCAACAACCAAAATTGTGGTCAAATGTTGGGGACAATGGTAAAATTGAGAAAAAATGGATTTGACATTACTGAGTTTCTGGGAAGTCTGCAGATGATCTCAGCTCTTACGATCAGTCCAAAGTGTTTTGTGATGTGCTGAACCCTTTTAAAAGATCTTTCCAGTATTGGAAGATATATTTTATAGCTAACAGCTCCTTGTTAAAAACATCATAGTTCAGTTCAACTGGTGAAAGCAGCATGGAATAAATGGCAGAAGGCAAGGGATCTTTTCTCCTCTCAGTTGTGTCTTAAAGGAGAATACCACCTAAGGCAAAGTCTGAAGCATCGATTTGCACAATGAAAGAATGAGTGTGGTCCAGATGGTGCAGCATAGGCTGGGAGGTAAAGATTTGTTTCCAATGCTAAAATGCTTCTTAAGTCAGCAATCCACTTAAACAGAATCCCCTCCCCCTTTTTAAGTAAGGTTGAATTAAAATCTTCAACAAAATCAGGTATAAAACAC
This sequence comes from Sibynophis collaris, assembly GCA_036250565.1. NCBI lineage: Eukaryota > Metazoa > Chordata > Lepidosauria > Squamata > Sibynophiidae > Sibynophis > Sibynophis collaris. Next base: position 16,047 of record JANHFK010005852.1, read on the forward strand.
CTGTAAAAATGGCAGAAGCCTAAATACCATTTCACATCCCTGATAGTCTTTGCAAAATAGCAGGACAGAATGAGGGCCACCTTAGTAGAATTCATCTGCAGACTGTCTGTAGAGATCCAGGCAGGGATGTTAAAAGCACATTTTTCAAACTTAGCAAATACCCTATATATGCACAGTCTTTCCAAAACATTTCTAACTTGATTGGTGTGGACAGTCAAATTGGGGGGGGGAAGCATCTAAATATACCATGATATAAATGTCCAGGACTCAGAAAATACATTGTTCATGAATCTCATGAATATAGAAGAGTAATTAGACAGTCCTTGGGGCATGACCATGCATTAAAATCTCCCACAGCATGTGTTAAAGCCAGTTAAATACTCATGGCTTTCCTTCATATGGATCAAATTCCAAGTCCTCCACAAGTCAAGTTTAGTAAAAAATATTTGCCTTTGGAGATGTTCCAGAAACCAGAGATAAATTACAGTGAGTTAATGATGGTTATCATTTTCAAAAGTGTGAAATTGTAAACAATCTTCTATTGTCACTTTAGTATTCTGGGGTCAGACAGCAAAGGAGGAATACACAGGGGAACAATACACCAACACAATTGCAGTTAATTAAAATGTTAGATATTAGTAAGGATTAGCTGCATTGTTAAGTGTCTAACAGATATTTGGCACTTAGTTAGGGCAAAAGCAGGAAATAATTATCTAATTGGGGTTATAGCTAAGATTTTGATATCTCACCATGCATAGTTAACAAGGCATGTTGCTCAGTAAATAGAATAAGCTTGTTTAAGCAGCCTCTTTTTCTAGTGTCAACTAAAAAAGTGTGGGTCAGTCACAAGAGATCCTCAAAAAACCACTTTCAATTTGGCAAAGTAGAGCAGAGGCAGAAGACTAAGAAGTTCTAATAAATCCTTTCTTAATGTTGTAATCAACAAATTTCTTTAAAGAAGCCAACTTCTTTAAAGAATATTGGCTTGAAGCAGCTCCAGAAACTGAAGTGATAACAAAGTCCCAGGAATAGGTTTAGAAAGCATGAAACACAATTACAGCAGTAGGGGAATGGGACTTTAGCTCCTGCAACTAATGATCTTACCACTTATTTCAATGTAAGAGACACAATTCTTCAAATATCACAAATATCAAAATTAAGAGTTTCTAACCAATCCCAAACCCCAAAATAATGGGAACATATAAGGCATTAAAAAAACTATGAGGTTTCTATGCAATCATTGATGAGATAAAGGAGAGAAAAATATTCAACACTATTTTTGAGCAGATAAAATAATTGATGAACAGTATTCTTATCAATAAAATTAGCCATTATTGGCTAAAAGATACACAACCGGGCTTGTTCAAAAGTTTAAGATCACAGGCAAAATGTTGCTTCTTAGCATTGAATATCGGATTATTATTTAGTTACTGGACGGCTTCCTTCTGAACTCTTGAAAGGGTTTCCCCCCCCTCAAATTCTGAAATATAGGACATCTATTGGCAATGTTTGATTCCACAGGTAGTATTTCATTCAGGGCAAGCAAGTTTAGCAAGTAGGCAAGGAAGAAGTCACCTGAGGTGACACAATAAACTGAGAGCCCATCTGTCAGCTCCACCATCTCTGGCTTGGCACCTCGAGGGTGTCCTGCCATCAAAAGGACTATGAAGGAGGAGCAGGGAAACAAATGGGCAATAAATCTGTATGAAGCTTGTGGGAATTAGGGAAGGGTATGACAGCTGACAAAATGTGACCCACTGGAGAAGGAAATGGCAACCCACTCCAGTATCTTTGCCATGAAAACCCCATGGACAATACCAAAAGACAAAAAGATATGACACTGGAAGATGAGCCCCTCAAGTTGAAAGGTGTCCAATATGCTACTGGGGAAGAGCAGAGGTCTAGTACTAGTAGTGCCAGAAAGAATGGAGCAACTGGGTCAAAGTCGAAAGGACACTCATCTGTGGATGTATCTGGTGGTGAAAGGAAAGTCCAATGATGTAGAGATCTATACTCCATAGGAACCTGGAATGTA
>JANHFK010005855.1:0-12111 GCA_036250565.1 Sibynophis collaris
TACTCGATAGAGCCGGTGCGAACCGGGAGGATTTCATCCCTGGTTGGAGACCACTAGTCTAATCAACATGTTCAAAGGATGTAACTAAATATGTTGATTATTCCCTTTTTCTGTGAATTAATTTCAAGATGATCCAAAAATGCCTAGTTGATTTTAATAGAAGGAAATTGCATCTTGATCATTTGTGATCTTTCTGTTCTTGAAATTAGAATTCCACTGCAGCTGGCAAACTCAGAGTCAGATTGGATTGAAAATGTAGCCTTGGTAATAAATACTTTATGGTCTGCTTTTGTATTACATGTATTATCTCATGGTGCCAAGGATGTGATCAAATATTTTAGCTTCTGAGAAAAAAAACTGCTAACCTTCCTTTATGATACAGAGTAGAATTAATCCTTGTGTAGTTAGGCAAATAAAAAACAATTATTCCAAAGGCCATGTAAACCTATTTTATACATGTTTAATAAGTAAATGCTACTGGATTTAATTTAACATATATCAAATTAATGTACATAGGACGTTGTGGTTTATATTGGATCACGGTACTAAGTCTTTATTTCTTAATTTTGCACTTGCTGGCATTTATAGAATTTAATCAATTTTAAATGAATGCATACCGTATTTATTCAAATTGTATGGCTACCATCTCACCTAAGTAACTGGACAGTTAAAAACCACCAATTAAAAATAGGTTAAAGCAAAAATATAACACATAAAACCTATAATCATACTAAAACAAAAATAAATACGATCAGCAGCAAAATCCATCTCAACACATGCATTGTAAAAGTTCCTAACCACTGCCAAACCTCCATTGCGAAAGCCATGTCTTAAAGGCCATCAGGGTTGCAGCCAATCTAAGATCTGTGGAAATGATGTTCCAAAGGGTAGACACCACAGTAGAAAAGGCTGTATTCTTGGGTCCTGCTAGATGACACTCTCATAGATGGGGCCCATAATGCTGCTTCTGCCAGATCTGATGGGACAGGTGGATGCAACTGGAGAGGTGGCAGCCCCTCAACCCTGCCCTATGTCATATAAGGTTTTATAGATGATTACTAGCACCTTTAATTGAATTAATAAACACATTAGCAACCAAGATACCTCATGGGATAGAAATGTACCATGCACTGATTAAGAAGCATGTATAACTGCCTGCTATGTTATATTTTGTACCATTTGTAACTCTCGATGCACTTCAAGGGTAGCCCAAAGAAGAGCGCATTACAGTAATCCATTCAAGGAATGATAAGGGCAGAAGTAACTGCAAGCAGAACCTTCCAATGCAGGAACAGGCTCAATTGCACAACATGAAATTGCACAGAGGCCCTCTGGCTAAGGTTGTTACCTGGTCTTTGAGTAGGAGTTATGAGTCTAAGAGAACCCCAAATTATGCACCAAATCTGTTTGGGGCAATGCAATCCCATCCAGAACTAAAGATAAACCCCTGGAACCTGCATATCCCCAAACACACTCAATCTTGCTAGGACTTAGCTGAAGCCTGTTGAATACCTCCAGTCTCTAGAGCAGAATCTCAACAGCATCACTTAATTTACCAAGAGATGAGACATGAAGCTGGCTATTTCCATCATACTGATAATATCTCACCAAATGAGTTCATATAGATCAAGGGTGTCAAACTGGTGGCCTGCGGGCTGGATGCATCACATACCGGCCATGGCCACCCCAGCTCCGCAAAGGGCAAAAGTGTAAGAAAACATCATGTGACGGCGAGTTTGACCCCTGTGATGTAGATGTTGAACAGGAGTGAAAAGAATATTGAACCCTGAAAAATCCCCACCAGGCAGGAGATGAAGACAGGACCTCTCATTCCCAATCAACATTGACGAACCAACCCCAGAGAAAGGAGGAAAAACAACACAGTATACAGTAAACCCAATACAGTGCTACTCATTCCCAATTCCCAGAACTGGTTCAAAAGTATGGCATGGTTTGAAAAAGATGCCATGGTATCAAAAGCCACTGAGAAGTCAAGGAAAACAAGGATGGAAGTGCTATTCCTATCCTGCTCATGCCAGAGGTCATCCAAAAGTACAACCAATGCTATTTGAGTCCCATACCCAGGTCTGAAATCAACTAAAATGGGTCTAGATAATCAGTTTCATCCAGAATCCTCTGAAGCTATTATGCAACCTCCTACCCAATGAATTTCCCTAAAAAGGAGAAATGGTTACATCTAGCAGTGGCTTCTTGTCAAGGGGGTGAATTGATATTTATTCCTGGTTAATATGACTGTTTCCAACAGACAAGGAAGTAAACATTATCATTCTTCTCAAAAAAATAAGCCTCTGAGGAATTAATTAGCCCAGTTGATGATAATACAAAATAATAAAGAAGTTTAAAATGACAACATGGGGAAAAAAACCCTAAATCTGAACTAGCTAAATTTACCTAATTGTGGCTCTATTTACACTTACCAGAAAGCAAACTCAATGATACTTGTTTCAGAATTGCAATCAAAGGAGTGTACTATGAATAATATTTTCCATTTGTCTAATACTTCGAGTGTTTAGATGTCTGATAATTATTATAGCAAAACTCTTGGCAATTATATCCTCTGAGCATAATTATTCTTAAGTGGTAGATCAAAATTGAAGCTGAGATAGAATAGTTGAACCAAACCCTTTTCAATAACTACTCGGGAGTTTCTTCCCTAATGAAGTATTTACTTTCTCATCACAGTTGGTATTAGGAGAAAACTTAAGATATATTATGTGCAGTTAGCATTGCTTATATTTAATTTTGTTTTGAATAATTTTATTTACAATGTTATTTTGAGTAGTTATGTAAGACGTTTAATCATCATCCTCATCATTTTAGCCATTGTCTATCCACTGGCGGATGAAGGCTTCTGCATGTTCCAACCAATAGAGTCCTGAGCTTTTTTTTGCTAATTTGTTTTAAATATATTTTTATAAGCCACCATGTGAAAACACTGCACCTGAAAAACAAATTAGAAAATATCCTAGTACTTTGAAGAGACTTAGTGAAGCAGAGACCTTCTTTAAGGACTGCAGTACACAAATCTATGCAGCAAAATCCCGTTTATAGAAGTCTTAAATATTGCCTACTCCCAAGTGAATGTGCTTGCAGAAGGGACAATCTTGTGCCCAGCGATAATTCCTATCAGTCGCGGCCACTAATACAATACTAATTGCATTCACACAACCTGCTTGCCCAGAATAAACCATGGTTTCCCACAATATCTTGGGTTTGAACCACATTCCAAGTCACAATTGACCACATAGATTGGACGAACGCGCAATGAAATAAGCTACAGCTTGGTAGGCTAACTTGTAACTAGGTCACGCAAGCTCAAGTCATCGAGCAGAAGAATTGGAGATGATCAACTCTGTTTTAAGACCTCGTGTTTGAGGCTGGGTTATTAACACTCCCCAATTGACCTGCGGTAATTTCCTGGTTCATCCGCGTCTTTTACTTTTCCTTTGTAATTGGGGAAAGAGGGCAAAAGCCGCAAGAACTGAATACCCTCCGAAGTAGCAGGTAAAAGACGAACCTCATTCGCAGCCACTTTATTCCGAACTAACAGAGCTCCGTCAACCGAATAAAAGAGGGATCGGACAACCTCGTAATCTGAACTTTGGTGGGTGGGGCGGATTCTATTTTGAAGCGGTACAATTCTTTATGTAATTCAAGCGAGCGGTGCAACGATCGAAGAGCCCTTTCTCGGACTCGCCCTTGCGCCAGCTTTCCAAGTAATGCTATGGCTTTGATAAAGGGGAGACTCCAGGAGAGCTATCCACCCCTCCCGCAGCCTGCAATGGTGCAGCCCACTCTTTCTGCTGCAAGCGTAGACCCCGCCCCTGTGCAGCGGGAGGAGGAGGAGGAGGGGTGGGGGGAGGCGGCGCGCTGCCCTAAGCGTGGCCAGCCTTTAAGAAACGAGGCGGGAGAGCGCCTCTCGGCAAACTTAATGCCGGAGCTGCGACGCCGAGGGGTGGAGTTCGGCGATTCTGCCTGCCGAAGTCGCTTGCGCCTGCCTTGCCAGGAGCGGCGACTTGCCTGAGAGCCCAGCACCGTCGCCCGAGCGGAGCCCGCCCGGCTGCTGCAGTGGCTGCTGGCAGGAAGCTCGGCGCGCCGAGAGGACGCAGGCGGGCACGAGCGGTGGTGCTCCAGGGGAGCCTGCCATGGCGCGTCTGCGGCTCCTGCTTCTCGTCCTCTCCCCGGTCCCTGGGCTGTGCCTGGGAGAACGGAGCAGCAGCGCCATGGAGGAGATCGCCACGGAGAAAGAAGCGGAGGAGAGCCACCGGCAAGACAGCGTGAGCCTCCTGACGTTCATTCTCCTCCTCACCCTGACTATTCTCACCATCTGGCTTTTCAAGCATCGCCGGGTCCGCTTCCTCCATGAGACCGGCCTGGCCATGATCTACGGTGAGTCGCAGGCTCTTTTGAGAAACGCGGCATCTGGGCATTCCCGCTTGCTGCAGCCCGCCGCTCGAGCCCGGTACCAGTTTTCCATTGAAAAAGTAATAAATGCTGGGCGGGCATCTAAATACATGTGCGCACGTCTCTCGGTGTCTCCAGACAGCCTTTCTTCGGTTCTTTTTTCCCCCTTTGGCTTATTTGACAGGTCGCAGGGGACAAATGACAAACTGAGGTTTTGTGTGTGTGTGCGCGCGCGTGCGTGTGAAATGCCGGTTCACGGTCACTCCTGTTCCTCCCTTCCTCCCCCAAAACCCTTGGGGTGGCTTCATTCTTCACTGATGACTTTTCAACACATCGGTATTTAATTTCAAGATGAATATTTTCCAGTTCTACCTGCTGTGTTCGCCTTGCCTCGGCCTTTAAATAGGAACTGGCAATATGATCTCTTAACAAGGGAAACTGGGGCAACAGAACCTCTTGCATCTTTTGCTTTGTGTTAGGTGCATAAATATTTTATTTGTCTGTGTTAGGAAGATTAATTGAGATAAATATTCGACAGGAAGGATAAACGTTTCTCATGGTCACATGATTTTCCTCTCCATCTTTACTTGGAGATTAAACTCTTCCCTCCACACCTTTCTGCTACAATTCATTTAATTCACTTGCTGCAATCAATCGCAGTATGTTCCTGTTCAATATTTGGCCCTCTTACAGGTTTGAGAAGAAAGTAGAATGTCCTAAAATTTGGATACCAAATTACCAGATGTTCTTTTGCTCAAGAAAACTCAATGGCATGATTTTTGCTGTCATTACTGGGTGTCATTCCTTCCCCCCCCCCTTCCAATATGTGAAAGGTTGTAAGGGAGCTCTCTCAATGTCTACTGTTTCTTTCTTATGATATTCATTTTATATTATGTCAAAGGATCATCATTCTTTCCTTTTACATAATAAAAAGTAATATGAACTGTACCTTTTTGGATGCTGTTACTAGTTAGATTTTCTTCTTAGAGATGCGTTATAGTATTCTAAAATATATATTGAATTTTCAAGTCCTATCATGAAGGTTGTTCATTAATGGAACCAATAAAGATGCAGGCTGGAAGTTGTTGTTAGTGCCTATAGTTAATATTTGAATTGGGGATTGTGATATGCTACTTTTGACTGCCATGTACAATATTTCTGTACCATACACATGAAACTTTTGTTGTTGTTATTGATACCTTGAAATTTGTAGAAGATGAAACAAACCTTTAAATGGGGATGTTTTTTTTCCAGATCAATTAGCTCTGTGTGTTTATGTGTTAATCTTTGGCTTTTAGTGCTGTTTTTCCCCCCCTCTGATTGTACTGGAACTAGATACTAGGAAAGATTACACAATGTATCATAAGTCCATTGTGAGTGATTAGGCAACCAAATGAACAGTGTACCTACCCTTCAAGGGGTTTCAGGATGCACGACAAAGTAAAAATGAGACCGGGGATTTATTTGTTCCTGTCATCTGAAGTAGCACAGGCTTGTGATCAGTTCAGTGCCCGCCAGATTTGATTAATGAGTGGTGCAGAGGATTGTATGTGAATCTACAGTGACAGCATGTAACCTTGTGATGATTTGCTTCTCAGGCCTTATTTACAGTATTCAGATTTGGGTCACCTTTTAAGTTTTGTGTTTAATGTTGGTAGCTGGCATAGGAAAACAAGATTTAAGAACTGGCAACTGTCTCTGTTTAACTTTCTCTGATAGAGACGCATATTCTGGTAAAGATCCACCAATGGATTGTTTACCCAGAGCAAAAAAGCATGTTTCTTTTCCAGTGGCTACTCAGTGCCTTCTTAAAAGTTAACTGCTTGAAAAGTTACGGAATTTTCCTCTTTTGAGGTTTCTCAGTTTTGACTGTCTCCTTAGTCACTTGTTCCTTGCTGCATTGCTGTGTGATGCTGTAGCTGCTGCTTTTTTAAAAAAAAATACCCCAGATCCCTGCAGATCTTGAAAGACAGATCAGAACCTGCTGTACACTATAATCCTGCCTAGCTGTTTCAGAAATAAGCACCATGAGCTCAGCAATACTTTTCCTTTTATTATAACCATTTTCATCTCTTGTTTTTTCTGGCTTCATGTGTACAACTTTGTAGAAAACCACTTAATTAAATTATTCATGCACTGGATTTATATCCCATTTTTCCTCAGGAGGTCAGAGGGCATATGTAGGAATCCCTTTACCATCATGATCACCCTGTGGCTGGGTTGAGTATAACTGGCCCAGTGTCCCCCACTGAGATTTTAGGGCTGAGGGTAAACATGATCCTAGTCCTCAAGGTGATTGCTTCATTACATGGACTTCCTATAATGAGCGATCACAAATAATAAACTTCTTTTCCTCCTCCATTGAAGATTAGGGACATTCTTAAAATTGCCTTTTTGTCCATTTTTTAGAGAAGCTGCTCTTTTGGGATCTGATTAGAATAATCTGCGACACAGCTGCACAGCTAGTAAAGGAAAAAGGGCCACTTTGACATTTTTAAAAATAGCACCGGGCTGCAAAGGAATACCTGTCACACCGATCAGCTGTTTTGGTGGCTAACACAATAATGGCAGCACTGGAACTAGCAGGACTGGTAAGTCCTGGAGGCATTGGATGTGCTTGGCAGTGTCTCTTTCGGAGCAGCAGCAGATCGTGCTTGGCAGCAGTAATATTTAGTGGCAGCAAACTGAGTTTTTAAAACCACTGGTTGGCTTCACAAGGTTTCTTGGAGGCCCCCATGCTATGCAGGCCTAGTTTAAAAGACAATATATAGGTTTTATTCTACACAAGAAGTTTTGAAATTAGTAATATTTATAGAATGCACAGATATATATATATTAACAGGCTATATATTTAACCTTTGTGGGTATTAGTCTACATCTGTACTGAATATTTGGGGGGAAGTTTTCTTCACAATCATAGCATTATTATACTGTCTTTTCTAACTTCTTTTTTGTTAAGCTTTTATCATTATCAAGAAAATGGGCAGGTGCTTTATATTTTCATAAGGAAAGGGTTGCAAAATAGAACAATGTTCACTTTGTTTAGGTAATGCCTTCGGAGTAGATTGTACTTTTAAATTACATAAACAAAAACATGTTTTGTCCTGAGGTGCTTCAACCTAAATTGACAATAAAACCAGGACGGCAAGTGAGCAGGTGCAATTATACAAACTTAAGTTTTGTGCCCATTGTAGACCAAGATCATTGTAGATCAGCCTTCTCCTATAAAATAATATCTAAGTCAGCTGGACTTAATTCTTTAGCCATTATCAGTTATGCGACATACTACGATATCAATATCAAAATATCTGGCTTTTACTATAGCATAAATGTACAATGATTATGATTTGAAGCATCAAATATAGTTAGTGTCTTCTTTTCACTGTCTGTGAGAGATAAAGGATCTTGAGATTGTGGGTTGCCATTCTTGGGCACTGGATGGCCACTGGAAAGTTGTATTTACTGGTATGTGCGTGATAATCTATGATGAATCACAGGCTCATGACTTAGCTTTAAATTGACTCATTCACTTAATTAAACTAACTTTGTGGGTCCTTTTTCATACAATTATAGAACAGGAATGGACTGCAGAATTCAGCTACTCTATCCTGCCTGTTTGGTACAGAATTTGCTAGAGCATTTGAGATGGAAGGTTATCCAGATTCTATTTGAAGATATCCAGTGACAGGAACCTATCACTCCAGAAAGCAACTGATTCCACTAGTGATAGCTCCTAATGTAAGAAAATTCCTCCAAATATCTAATCCAGGTGTACTTTCCTTTTAATTTCATCCCATTTGTCCTGTCATGTAGGACAGCAGAAATCAGGTTAGCTCCTCTTTTACAGATAGTTATCTTACAACCATAATGGAGCCCAGGATTTCCATCATAAGTCATGGTGGTCATAAGTTGAAGCACCTATGTATCCAACTCATTTTTATGACCTTTTTTGCAGCATAGAGTGAACACAGTGGCCGAAAGCAAATGTGGTGTCTATAAAGCAAGTTAATTCCTAGGATTGTTTTTTCTTTGCTAGAAATCAGCCAAAATGGCTGGAATTTGGAAAAGAACAGTGTTAATCATGGTCACATGACTATGGAACACTGCAACTAGCTTTAAAATTGAGCTGGTTGCCAACTACTCAAAATGGAGTCATGTGACTCTGTGTGTGCATCTGTGCGCATGCCACTATCATAACTAAACAACCAGGTTGTAAGTTCAACCTGGGGGGTGAGGTCTGTCATAACTTCAGTTGCAAAGCAACCAGTAGATAAGCAACCTGTGCAGGTAGTCCTCTGCTTGCAATTATTCATTTAGTGACCATTTAAAATTACAGCGGCACTGAAAAAAGTGACTTATGACCATTTTTCACATAATCATTACAACATCCCCATGGTCACATGATCAGAATCCGATCACTTGGCAACTGGCATGTATTTTATCATGGTTGCAGTAACCAGGGGGGTCATGTGATCACCTTTTGTGACCTTGTGACAAGCAAAATCAGTGAGGAAGCAAGATTCAATTAACCGTGTTACTAACTTAACGACTGCAGTGATTCCCTTAACAACGTTAGCAAGAAAGGTTGTAAGATGAGGCAAAACTCATTTTAACAACTGTCTTGCTTACCGATGGACATTTTGGGTTCAATTGTGGTTGTAAGTCAAGGCTAACTGTATATTGGTATTGCTCAACATTACCAACTTAAAAGGTGCTGACTGAGGAATTCTGGGAGTTGAAGTCCATACATCTTAAAGTTGTCAAGGTTGAGAAACCCTGCTCTATAAGACAACCATTTAAGATACTTAAGAGTTCAACAATGTCTTTCCTCGGTCTTTTCTTTTTTGGTGACTAAGGCGAGCTCTTATTCCATTTCGGTGTGGGGAAATCTTTTGTCCTTCAAATGTTGCAGCATTATGGTAATTTCTACCATTGGTAATTACTACCATTTCTACAGTGAAATGCTTCTTGGAGCTACTGTCAGTGTAGGTCAGCGATGTCCAGAGGGTCATAGGTCATATTCACCACACAAATGTCTAAAGCCATGGTATTTTGGTGATTTGAGAAATGTTATATTCTATTATGTAGTGTTTTCTGGGCTGTATCTTGAGTGTGACAATAACAATGAACTGTTTTGGTTTTGAGGCCCTAAAAGGTCTTTTTTCAATTGGCAATCAGAATTAATGTTCCTTGTGTTCTAATCCTAGATATGATTTAAACAGTGAAACTAAGCTTGATTTCTGTAACTTCATGGACATCATTGAACAGTGTGCTTGCAACATACAGAAATAGTTGGTCATTCTGTTCTTTGTCATGTTTGAAAAGCACAGTTTACCTGTAGCCTTGGACTTTACAGATGCTTTATCACATTAGCAGAATCCTACTCAGCTTTCTAGATCACCCAGCCGATTAGGTGTTGCATAGAATACATTTCTTAAATTTACTATGGCTTGCCCCTGCATTTTAAAATTGCTTTTCCATTACAAGGGAACAGCAGAAACCACAGATTCAATGGCCATGACTGTTCATTTATTTATTTGGACATTTTTTTTTTGAGTAAACATGGTTACACAAGACTAGGGCAGCTTTTATATTTAAAGAAAAAACTGCTAGGAGACCTTAAAATAATTCCTTGTTTTCTACTTTATTTGGCAGCTTGACCTTGTTAAAAATATGTTGTTAATCTCTTCTGGCTTGTTTTACCTTGATGTGATATACACACCCATCCATTGTGGCAACTAAGCCATTGTTTTTGGTGGGGGATGGGCTCATCTCTCATTTTAAACTAAAGCCAAACACCATGTTATGGATTAGTGCCATGTGTAAATCAGGTTTTATTCTTACTTGTTAAAGACTTAAGGTATTAAAAGTATTCAGTTCTATTTGTTTTCCTTTTTAGATTTTAAACTCTGCAGTTTACTTCAATAGCTCCCTGTAACCCCAGTTTCCATCTTTAAAATACAATACAAGCTTTTCCTCTAGGAATTGGACATATTTTTTACAATAATAATGGGATAAGAAGATTGAAGGCAAAACGTGATTTATTTTTTCAGGATTTATAGAGAGGACTAGGACCATAGTTGACTCAATTCCATGAAAACCATGAAATTTGTTAACATAACTGCTACCTTTTAAATGTACGGTAAATGCTTATAGAAGAGAAAGCAGTGCCTGATGAAAAAGCGGCTGAAATCTCAGAATTGCAGAAGACTAGAAGATAGTAGAAGTTGGAAAGAGGTGTCAGGGTTGTCTGGAGGAAGAAATGTGAAGTGTTACTTCCTTTCCCTTTTCTTGCTGTTAAGGAAGAAATGGTAACACTTTTCTCTGCAAACAACCAAAACCTGATATTACTATTATGCTGACTGAAATTCAAGCAGGAAGAACTGCCATTCTGATTAGCCTGCAACTGGTTAACTTGCACACATTCATATTGTTACTTTCTTATGTGACAATCCAGGTAGCCTTTAACCTACAAGTGTATTTAGTGACTGTTCAAAGTTACAGCGGCATTGAAAAAAATGACTTATGACCGTTTTTCACAGTTACAACCATCGCAGCATCCCCAAGGTCATATGATCAAAATTTGGATGCTTGGCAACTGGTTCATATTTATCACAACTGCAGCATTCCAGGGTCATGTGATCCCCCTTTTGTGACAAGCAAAGTCAATGGGGAAGCCGGATTCACTTAACAACCATATTACTAACAACATCTTCAATGATTCACTTAACAACTGTGGCAAGAAAGATCGTAAAATGGGGCAAAACTCACTTAACAAAAAGTTGGGCCTTAATTGTAGTCGTAAGTCGTAAGTAGTAGACAATTGATTGGTTTTAGTTGTTTTTGAGCTTACATAGTATCCTAATGAATACATTGGATATTGGATTTAGCATATGAGCATTGCACACATTAATGGTTAAATGCATTGCACAATTCCAAAGGAGGATAGTGTAGAAATGTATCTATTTCCCAAAATGTGATTCAAAGTCACAACCAGGACTGATAGTTTCCATTTTTCTCTTCCTTGCAGGTCCTCAGTATGCACTTTGCTGGCGATATCACACTCACAAATATACCAATGCAGAAACTTGCACGCTTCATATAGGGGTTAGGTAAGTCTGAATCTTTACACCAATATTGTATTTTTTCACTTCTCTTAATATTCTTATTTTATAGCTTGTCCATAAAATAAGAGTATTTTTAAAGGAAAATATGCCATATTGAACAGCAACGCAGAAGTTTCATTTATTGCTATGAACAGGCCTTCCATTGGTTATTGTTGAAGGGTGTGATGTCGTCAGCAGAGTGCATCCTGGGCTGGCTTGGCCTGGCCAGTCACTGAGTACCTGGAGATTATGTTGAGGTCTCAGTTTTGTGAACATTTCTGAGAACATTACATTTTGGGGAGGGAGAAGGCAAAGGTAAGTTGCTATCATAAAATGCCACTTCAACCTCTAGTCTTAAGCATTTCCATTGCACCATATTGAAGACCACTAATTCTAGTGTGTAGTGTGATGACTCCCCTGGACACATCCCCAGATACCTCTCCAGATCTCAATTCGGAGGAGGATGAACCAGTCCTAGGTGTATCAGGATGGGAGTTGGTCAATGAGAAGCTGTCTGTGAAGGATTTGGCTGAAGACCAGCTGCAGCAGGGCAGCCCTGAGGCTTCAGGGGCAAAAAGTA
>JANHFK010005855.1:26691-38622 GCA_036250565.1 Sibynophis collaris
CCCCCCACCTCGACGATCTGCAAAGCGAAAAATGTTGGGGAACTCTGTTCTAGAGGGTTAACTTATGAAACAAGTGAGAAATGATGCACTTCTCCCTCAAATAACTTCCTTTTTTGACGTAGCCTGACTCAGCCAAACCAGAGGCCTGAATCGACACCCTCAGTTTGTTATATTAGATAGACCTCGAAAATGATTCAGAGATGATTGATGTTCTAAACAAAAGCCATTCTGTTCTCTGGCCGACGTTTCAACACTCACATTACCAAATGTACTTTTTTTTTTTGAGTTTAGCAAAAATTCTGAAGAACTCCTTTTTGCAACTAAAATTCACTTTTCCCCTCTCCCTACAGAGGCACTTTTTCAGAAATCTTGGATCAATTTTAACTTATGCTTTCTTCGGAACTGCAGTCTCTTGTTTCATTATTGGGTGAGTTGAATATTGCAATACTTTTTAGGACCTGTAGGAGATAATTTTGGAATCAACTGATTCAGTAAAAGAGCATGCAAGATAAAATATTTGGCAAAACTAATAATCAATGCAATTTTTTTTCTTTAATTTTTTTTTTGGCTTTCATTTCTGCAATTTGGTTACCTTTTAAAAATAGCTTTAAAGTAGTTCCCCCCTCCCCCCCCTTTCTCCTTCTCTTTCTATGTGTGATGTGTATGAGAAGAATCAAGGGCAATGTCGCCTTCTTATTTATTTGTATTTAATGAAAACAGAGAGGTCATGAATATAATCTCAGACCCATCCATTTCATTCATGTTACTATATATAAATTAAGTTCAATACTGCAGTGGTTAGAATGCAGTACTGCAGGCTACTTTTGCTGCCTGCCGGCTGCCTGGAATATGGTAGATCGAATCTCATTAGGCTCAAGGTTGACTCAGCCTTCCATCCCTCAGAGGTTGGTAAAATGAGGACCCCGATTGTTGGGGGCAACATGCTGATTCTGTAAACCGCTTAGAGAAAGCTGTAAAAAGCACTGTGAACCAGTATATAAGTCTAAGTGCTATTGCTATTACTTGAAAAACAAAAATATCTGTATATTTAAAAAAAACACATAACAGACTAAATCTAAAATAATGTGGTTTGTGACCATTTCATTGTTGTTTATATTTGATATTTCTCTACTGGGCATTTTATGTGTTTTATTATATTTTACTGAATTTCATGTATTTTTAATTCTGAGTAAGGCTGGGAAGTATCTAAACAAGGCCAAAGGAATAAATGAAAATACTGAAAAAAAATAATGTTTCCTTGCATCCTTATTCTGCAGGAATCTCATGTATGGTGTGGTAAAATTAATGAAGTTGGTGGGACAGCTTTCTGATAAATTCTACTACACTGATTGCCTTTTCTTTGGAGCCATAATATCTGCTACTGATCCAGGTACAAACTTCAGTTTTTAAAATTAGGTTTTTACATGGTTGTAGCGTGCTTTAATTCATGGTTCAATTACCTTATAATTGGCTGGGTTCATACAGTGTGTAAGGCATAAAGAATACTTTACCTATGCAGTGGTTTCACAAACACACTAATCAAAACAAACAGACAAAAATGTGTTTGGCTTAACAGGATGTGTAAATCAAACTGTGTGTCTGTATGGTTTTGTATAACTAATAAAGTACAATTACTTTGTAATACATTTAATATATACAAATCAAGTTAAATATTTATTATAGTCATAGACCAGCATAATTCATGTAAATTGAAAAAAAATGCTTGTAAGTCATTTCACTAGCACTCAACCTGTCAACATCTTTGACTACATGTTTGTATTGCAACATGAAAACCTTTCTCTGTATAGGAAATGTAAATAAAATGTTTTCTATAAATAATTATATATACAACTCAATGCTAAACCTTTTACTCTTTTTTTGTTTCCTTATTTTAGTCACTGTCCTGGCAATTTTTAATGAACTTCATGCTGATGTTGATTTATATGCACTGCTGTTTGGAGAAAGTGTTCTAAATGATGCTGTTGCTATTGTACTATCTTCGTAAGTAAAATGCTCAGGGGTTTTGCTGTGTTTTGTAACGTCATTGTGGGGACATCATTGTTTTTGTATTTACCTGGAGAAATTTGGGGATGGATGAATAGGTGAGAGTTGCCTGATGTCTAAAACGATGAATGATGTAGGGTAGATTTTGGGCTGACTGCTCTTTCTCTCTCCCTTCTCTTTTTACAGTTCTATTGTAGCATATCAACCCACTGGGGAAAATGCCCATGCCTTTGATGCAGCAGCCTTTTTTAAATCTGTCGGTGTCTTTCTTGGAATCTTCAGTGGTTCTTTCATGATGGGAGTAGCGAATGGAATTGTGACAGCTCTTATATCCTTCTGCTAAAAATGCCTTCCAGCTGTTTGCATGTGCAAACCAAGTCCTAGTTTCCCTTTTTGGCACAGGCAATTTGTTTTTCACTTCTTTGCAGCTCTTGTCTCTGGAGAATTGTGGTGGGTAGCATATAATCTTCTAAAGCTGCTCTGAATAAGATAAAATTTTGCATCACAGGAGAGTTGGTTTAGAGACAGGATCTATTGTGGGTCAAGCCTAAATCAAACTTTTTATTCAGATGAGGCTAAAATGGGAAGATTATATGCAAGAAAATTTAAGGAGGAGGAGGCAGGTAGCAAAATGAGGAGGGATGCAAGGAGATGAGTGGGTTGAAAGGCGTTCAGAATCTGGCCATTGTCCAAGCAAAGATTTAAGGATAATCTAAAAACATTTTTAATCTGGCTACATTAGGATGACATAAGAATCAACAATTAACTGCATATCTGCTCTACAATTCTTCTGCCTCATCACTAATATCTTTGAGACAACTCTCAGTAATTCTTAAATCACATCTAGTCTTTGTATGGCCTTGACAAAATGTTCACGTGACAAAGTTTACCAAACTACACTGCTTTCCCTTGCTGGAGACAGCCCTTTTTTTTCTGATGTCTTGGAGTACATTCTTGTTAGCTGAAGCTTGTGGTTTTACAGGTAAGGCGCTTTTATAGAAAAGAAGAATCTAAGTAATGTCATGCTGACATAGAAATTCCTATTGTTGGAACCCTATAATTGTTTCTGTCATCAAATGTGTGTGTTTATTTTTGAGATAAGTAAATTAATTTATTTTTAGCAAGTATTGCTGCATGGAGTACATACTTGAATAGACTTCTGCAAACGTTTTGAATTCAGTCTGGGCTTTGAATCATGTGCAAGAACAAAATCATAGTACTTGCTCTGAGTATCTAAAAGTAGTGACATCTTTTCCCAGAACTGTGTGTGGTTACATTAAATATGTTATGAACAGGGATGAAATCTACTTACCTTCATTACTGGTTTGGGTGTGCTCCCGCGCGGGAGCGCACATGTGCTATGTGCACATACACCTCTTCTGCGCATGCGCAGAAGCTTTTGTGCATCCACAGATGGTTAAAAGATGGAATGTAATGGCATCCTGGCGGATGGGCGGAGCCTCCCACCACTAGCGCTACCGGTTTGGCGAGCTGGATAGAACCGGGGGGATTTCACCGCTGGTTGTGAACCCATACTAGATTCACACTGATTTGCCTGGAAGCGTTGTTAGGATATTGAATGTGAAAAGATATGCAATCTATAATTTAGTTCCTTACCCTTATTCCTGCATCCAGATAAATGCTAAAAAAAACAATGTATACTTTAATTGAGAATGACTTTTGCACATTTCTTAACATTTTGATGATGTATATGTTCCTGGACTGAGTTGCCTTAGTTTCTGTCCTTTAGTGGTGTTACAGAGTTCAAAATCAGCTTGAATTGTACCAAAACAGGAACATCCTTGTGTATTTTGAATTGGCTATTTTACCGTAAGGCAGCTTTTGCTAATCAGATATGTAGATCAACTCCCAGAATTCTAAGCCAGCATGGCCATTATTGAAAATCCTGGTAGTTGAAGAGTTTTATTCATAATATTGAGATTTTCTGTTTCGTAGATTTGACATTGGAAATATATTTTTAAACATTATTATGGAGACTATGATTTTTTGAAAAGCATACTCAAAAGTTCCAATCAGAGCCCAAAAAGCTGAAGTAGATTCCTTAGTTCTATATTTTGTTTTCATTTAAGTAAGATTGTTAACATTTTTAATAGACTGAATTTTATATAAATACAGAATTATTGATATTGAACAATTCTAGACAAAATATGATCTATGTTGTATTCTTTTTGATTCTAGTAGGCTATTTACAATTTTCTTTATCAGCAGGAAATAAATCTTTAAAAATGTTGAAGCATTGTATAAACTGAAATGTAGTACATCTAAGTGATAAGTTTCAAATATCACTGAATTGCTGAAATATAGTGTCTAGTTGTAATTTTGTCTTTTGTACCTTGATGGGTGTAGACAAAATGCTTGTATTCTAAAAAAATATAGATTTCTCAATACCAGAATGAGCCTAGTATTTTATTTCAATCTCACCAATGTTTTGAAGAATTGGGAGTTGTCAAGGTCTGTCTATAAACATGGAATATATATGATAGTGAGCATCTGAGAAGATGCTGTAAGGCAGGCCCTACTTATGGGTACAACAGTTTTCTTTGTACTCCTGGGAATACAGAGCTAGGTGTCCAGGATCTATGGTAATATCTTCAAATAAGATTAAGCTCTTTAGCCTTAGAAAAGGTTAACCTACCAGGTCCTCATAGGCAAGTCTGATATTCAATACTTTAGGAATGAAAGAAAACATACTTAAAATCTTAATGAGCATAGAAAAGAGACAATCTACAGTTGTTTAATGTTTCTTTTTATTGCTGTTTTCTTGACAGGGGTTGTATCTGTTCTTTTCTGTGGTATAACACAAGCTCACTACACATACAATAATCTATCTGTTGAATCAAGAAGCCGAACCAAGCAGGTGAGGGGGAAAAAATGGCTTTGCTGTGTAAATAGGCATGATTTGTATTGTTTATATACATTTATTGTGTCAGGTTGTTCTTAATAAGAACAGAAAATGCTTTTTGCAGTTAATAAAAATCTGTGGGAAAACTTTCAAGTGCAGTCTTCTTTGGATCGTAACCTAGACGTCAGGGATGCAGAGTTGTATATTGAAATGTACCTCTGTCATGTCCCCCAAAACATCCTTAGGCCAACAGAATTAGGGGGCTGTGGCAAAGATTCTTGGCTATTCTTCTACTATAGTTTCCCTTGTGTGTGACTGATGTATTCCAGAGGTGGGTTCCACTTCGCTACCAATTCACAACGCGAGCGTGCACACATCATAAGATAATTATCATAAAACAGGAATTCCTCCCTGATCTTGCTGGACTACAACTCTCATCATCAGCTGTTTTATGATATTTATCTTTGCTATACTGGAAGATCATTCAAATTCAGTATTTATTAGGAAAGCTGAACAGATATGAATTTGGGAATCACCTTCTTGACATTATACTATCTCAGATGTATAATTTCAGATGCATAGTATAAAATGATAAAAATAATTGATAACAAATTGACATATTTAACTTTTAAACCCATTGTTTTCTATTATTACATGTATTTTTATTTTACTTAGCATGAGCTTTATGGAAGACAGGAATACATAGATATTTATATAAAAGTATATTCAACGCAATTGGCAAACTAATCTTTTCACTTTTCCCCATAGCTCTTTGAAGTTCTGCATTTCCTGGCTGAGAATTTCATATTTTCTTATATGGGCTTAGCTTTGTTTACTTTCCAGAAACATGTTTTCAGCCCCGTTTTCATAATCGGAGCTTTTGTATCCTTTCTTTATATTTCAAACGTATGTTTCAAAGGTTTCAGAAGTTTTCTCTGTGTTTTTATGGAGTTGAAATGAGATATTTTAAAAAGTGCAATCCCATAGAAGTCTACTTAGAAATAAGTCCTACAGAATTCATAGGATTAGCTTCTAACTACATGCGATTAGAGTTTCAGCTGTATTTTATAGTAGGTTGGAAAACAGACTGCAGTAGCTTTTGCTACGTCTCTTTTATAAAACCATAGCTTTTGAATTTTGTGTTGCTGTAATCCAAACAAGAGGATGGAGCTTCTTAAATTATACTCTATTAGATATTATATCTAGTAGATTAAATATTAGAAAAATTATTATCTCTGTCCCCGAGTCAGAGTATTGTGTGGGATAAATCTGTGTACATGCAGGATCTCTGAAACTGGCATATTTATCAAGGCAAGTATGAAGAATTCAGAAGAAGGTGGACAATGTGTGTTAAAGTCAGATGACAAAAAGTGAAATTCTGGTATCTTCTGAAATTTTCAAGCATCTGAGAGTAAAACTGAAGGAGAAGTAGTTTGGTGATAAGAAAAAAATTCCTGGAAATATAATTCCGAAAAATATAATTACATTAAAGTTACTTTAGTTTCATATTCTGGGAAAGATGAAAAAGAAGAACCTGGTTCTTGCTGAAAACTAGAAAAATGAAGAATTATACTTTCAGATGAAAACTGAGGGATGAGGAACTTTATTGTTCCTAAATATATCATGCAGGGGGGAAAAATCACCCCAAACTTAATCTTGCCTTCAGGATTAAGTTTAAAAAGTCCTTTTATTATCGTACCTTTGCTGATCCTGTTACACTTCTGAGGCTGTGTAGTCAGCCCTAGAGAGAAATTTACTTTAAACCAAAATCTACTTTTTAATCCCTCTCAATCATTTTCACATAGTAATGGCAATATCTTAAATTGTACTGATTATTATTACTATTTATGATGCAGTCTTCAGAGAACTGAGACTAAAAGGTTTCCCTTCCTCTTCTTTTTGCTGTTGTGTTACTTGACTTCTCCATGGAGAGCATTAACAGTGTTAGGTTTGGTTGTTATTCAGATGAGAGATCTGGAGGAAATCTCAAGAATATAGACTAAAGTATATATAACATCCCACATGAAAGGAATGGTGAACATTTTTTTGTACAGTTAGTCCTTGACTTATGACCATTCAGTGAACATTCAAAATTACTATGGTGCTGAATGAAGGGATTTATAACCTGTACCCAAAGTTTCGGTTTCTGCAGCTCCCATACGGTCAAATGATCACAATGTGGACACTTGGCTACCATAGGAAGACCACTGTCTTCCCTCCACCTTGCTGGGCTGGGTCCCTTGGGCCTCCTTCCCACCTGACTGGATTCCTACAGGCCTTGTGGCCTGCTTCCCCCTACACTGGGTCTCATATCCTTGGGCCTCCTTCCCAACCCGTCATGCCTTGCTCCACCTACTTCTTCCAAAGTTCCTCTTTCAGAAAGAGAATCAGCCAATGTCCCACTCAGCCTTCCTATGTAGAAGCTGCTTCATGCTGTTTTGGAATTGGCTACAATTCTCTCGTTCCAAGAATTAATTAATAATTAAATTTCCTTACCTTCTTACAAAGATCTACCGGCTTGGAGCCTGCATAATTTGCTCCAAAACGTGTAACAGAGGTAGAAATTCAAAGTACTGCTGGTACTATTTTGGCCTACAGCATTGATGTTTCAGCATGAAAAGATGATTAAGAGAGCCTATTTATTTATGGATTTCATAACTTTGCCTTCGGATTCAGTTTTATTCGTTCAGCAATGGTAACATTCTCTGGAGCTACTCTTGAGTGTCCCTGTGTCTCTCTTTTCATTGAGTTGACCAATGCCCTTTAGGAAGGCTCTTGTAACATTCACATGTATGCTAGACTTGACAACTAAGGTTGGCTTTATTTCAAAGAGACCTTGTTCTTCCCCTTTATCTTAAATATTCTAAACCCATTTAGATTAGCCTAGTGCTGAACATTTGGGGAACATCTCTTCCTGTTAACTTTTATATACAAGCTCAGTTTCAGGTGTTCATAAACATTAATTAAACACTTCTTCTTAAGCACTTGCAAGTGAGCAATGCACATAGGCAAATGAGCACTTGAAAATCAAGCCACAGTTTTGCAGGTGAGTGCAATATGGAGTATTCTCTGTATGCAAGGATTTTTCCACTTGAATTGACTTGGCAACGAAGTGCAATTTATCTTCTGCCTGTTTTCCCTAAGGATCCATTAAAGTGGCTTTCATGATATGAGCGGTTTCTTAGTGACCAGTGCAGGAGGAAGATTGACTGACTGTTAATCCTATTTTTTTTCTTCAATAGCAGCCTTATGCTTACTGCAGATAATGAAGAACAAATGGATAGCAAAAGATGTTGGTTCTCTTAGTATTGAAGTAGAGGCTTCCCTTGTTCAAACCGCATAACAAACAGATTTCATTGGAACAGAGGCTCTCTCAGAAGGTGTTAGGATATAAATATTACATGTTTAAGAATAAGTAAGAGGATGACGGAGGACAGGAAGGCCTGGAGGAACATTATCCAGGGGGTCGTGATGGGTCGGACATGACTGCGCAACTAACAAAAACAAAGAATAAGGAAAGGGTTTGTTACATGAGAAATAGAGGTTGTAGAATATTTATTCTTAAAATTATTAAATTAAATTGTCTGAGTTTTAGTCTTAGTCTTAATAAGATGTTTTACCATACTATCTTATACTTCTGCTATGTCCCAGTGTTGTTTAATAGTACACATAGATCCAATATTCACTGCTTTGCATTTGTTTTTTATGAGTCATTGCTTTGGTTTTTGTTCAGATTTTGTGTTTTATGCTAGTTATTGACTGAAATAAAGCAATTTGATATTTGATGTAATATTTGATACTCTTAAAATTAATGAAATTACTTGAAAATAATACAAGGGATGTATATATATATATATATATGCTTGTTGGATTCTTAACCAAAAGCTGTGGTTAGATAGCGGTTTTCCTGGGACGAGCTGCACACATCTATCCACTCTCTTTCTTCCTGAATTTGGGTAGAAGGCACAAGATCTCCTGGAATTTTCAACATATGATGATGTTTTCAGGTAAATCAATAAGATGAAGCCAATAAAGAGGGTTTCCTTAGTCAATAATAATAATAACAACAACAACAATAATAATAATAATAATCGAAACTACATAATTATGGATGAAACATGTAACAGTGATACCCATTGCCATCGGCACGCTTGGTACCATGTCCAAGAATTTTATAAAATACATCAAGAAATTGCAGCTTCCTGCAATAACACCACCGGAACTGCAAAAAACTGCACTACTCGGAACATCGTACATCTTAAGAAGGTACTAGGACACTGGCAGCAACCCGTATTTTAGGTCAAACACAACCCTGATGCAGCCCTCAATGAAATCAAGTTTGACACCCCTGTTCAGGTCCAACCGCTGCTCAATCAGGAGACCTTGTACCATTCTGAACAAATGGTTGTTCAGTCTCTTCTTAAAAACCTCCAGCACTGAAGCTCCCAGCTCTAGGAGGCAAGCTATTCCACTGATTAATTGATCTGTCAGAAAATTTCTCCTTACTCCTAGGTTATTCCTAGAATGATCTTCCATTCATTACTTCTTGTCCTCCCCTCAGGTGCTTTGGAGAATAGATCAACCCTCTCCTCTCTGTGATAGCCCTTCAAATTTTGGAAGACCACTATCATGTCACCCCCTAGTCCTTATTTTGCCAGACTAGACATACCTAGTTCCTGCAACAGGTCTTCTGACCGGAGAGAATGATTATGAGAGATATTATAACCTTCTCTTTCAGTAGAGCAAAATTTGGAGCAGTATTTGGAATACATGTCTTGGTGTGATCTAAGACTAATGTGAACTTACCTCACCATAACTGATGAAAACATTATTTGTGCTATTCATTTTATATACTCTGTGTGTGTGTTATTTTTTGTGGGTTTTTGTTGTGCTGTAGAAATTAACCATGTCATAATGACTTTAAAAAACAGAAGACAGGTTCAGAAGTATTCCTGACTAGAAGAGGTTGCACTGATATATTCAAATAATTGTGATATGAAGAGAGACTTATGACATCTTGAAAAATGATAGATCGATTGTGGCTCTTCCTTTCCTGTTCTTTGAAAACAATAACATTTCTTGTTAACGTAAACAAAAATAAGAATCCTAAAGTCATGTCAAACCTCTAATCACACTATTTATCTCTGGCAATTAAGGCAACGTTCTTGGAAATCTGAAAAAACTACCAGAAGGAGAAAAAATGTAAGCAGTTAAAAAGTGGCAGTCTCCAGGATTCACCACTGACTTGAACGGACAATACACACAGAGAGACACAGAGACTTAAATATGTCTTAAAAATATATTCCACAAGTCAAATGTTGGGATGCCAACAGCTATTGCAAATTGGATCCAAGTGCTAAATTCTTTCCCAGCATTTACTGTGAGGTTTTTTTTTCAAAGATTGATTTTATAAATCACCAATTAAATTGGTAGATTTCTTTTAGCTGCTTTGTTAATTGTTGAGAGGCTTGCATAATCTTCAACACATTCATACTGGTTTTGAACAGCATTCATATTTCATCATAGTAGCAGGCTCTCTTTCCTGGAGCTGAGAAACTGTGTATAATGTTGGTGATTATACGTATCTTATGTCAAGTATTAAGTGCTGGCCTTCTGTTGGATGGAGGTATTCAAAGCATCTCTCCTCTACTATGTGACAGCCACCATCTTTTTGTCACTGTTGCCTGCAGGTCTCCGTGGAGCCATGGCATTTGCTCTTTCCATCCGAGACACTGCAACTTATGCTCATCAGATGATGTTCACCACAACCCTACTTATTGTCTTTTTCACTGTCTGGATCATTGGTGGAGGCACAACCCCCATGCTGTCATGGCTAAACATAAGGTATCCAGTCTGAATATGAAGCAACTTGTTCATAATTGACTTTTTAAAAATAAAAAAATCAGCGTTAACATAGGTATTCAAACTAGAGCCAGTTTGGTGTAGTGATTAAGACACTAAGTTACAAAACAGGAGACTGTGAGTTCAAGTCCTGCTGAAGCCATGAAAGCCAGCTGGGTGATCTTCGGCTGGTCACTCACTCACTCTCAGTTGTTGTTGTGTGGAAAATAGGAGGAGGAAGACATGTTGGATATGATTGCCACCTTGATTTATTTGTAAAAATAATAAAGGCAGGCTATAAATAAATAGAACAGTGTACTTAGTTGCAAAGAAAAAATAGGATCATAATTCATATATTCAGAAGTTTGCTAGCTTTGAAAAGGTTAAACTAGTTTTGTGGTTTTTTTATATAGTAAAGGGAGCGTTTCAAATGGCTTTTGATTGATTACTAGTATGAGGAATACTTCTAAAGCAAGGAAGGAATTGCTCGGACCAGAATCTATAGCTCACTCATAACAAAATTCCATTCTTGGTTATTTTCATCACCCTTCATTTCAGCAACAAAGTTCTTTGGGATTTATTTTGTCAAATGGTCAGGAGATACCCTTTCCAAATACTTAGGATTTGTTTGGAACGTTGGGATCGTCCTCATTCTTACTCAAAGGTCTAGGAGAGCTTTCTAGTCAGTCCTGAGCTGAGTGTGCTTCCTAAAGAGACAAGCTTTTAAAGATTTGCAGTGTTAACCCTGTCTCCTTTAAATTAAACAGAGTCTGTCTGTATGTACCAGATAGGAAATCATAGAAGCTGCAGGACATAAAACAACCCAGAAGGTGGCAGTCATGGGCAATTGTAATAGGAAGAGAAGAAGAAGAGGCGGGATCATCATTTAGAGTTTGAGGCACTGCCAGTTAGTCAAATTAGAGGATACAGGTAATCCTCATCTTACGACCACAATTGAGCCCAAAATGTATCTTGCTAAGTGAGAAATTTGTTAAGTGAGTTTTGCCCCATTTTATGACTTTTCTTGCCACATTTGTTCAAGGAGTCATTGAAGTTGTTGAATTAGTAACACGGTTGTTAAGCAAATCTGGCTTTCCCATTCTCTTGGCTTGTCCGAAGGTTGCAAAAGGTGATCACGTGACCCCAGGACACTGCAACAGTCATAAATATGAACCAGCTGTCAAGCATCCAAATGTAAATAACATGACCATGGAGATGCTGAA
>JANHFK010005855.1:42670-52754 GCA_036250565.1 Sibynophis collaris
GTGCCAGTGGCACAGGATGATAGTTCCACACCTCAGTCGGCTCTTGGTCATCTGGATTCATGGCCCACTGTGCAGGACGCGGGCAAGCCACAACACCTGGTCCCAAGACATGAAGGGCTTTAAAGGTGACAACCAGCACCTTGAATTGCACCTGGAAGCAAATCAGCAATCAATGCAGCTCCCGCAGGAGAGGTAATACATGTGCACACCGAGGTCTGCACAAAACCATGCAGGCCACTGCATTTTGCACCAAGTGGAGCTTCTGGATGCTCTTCAAGGACAGGCCCATGTAGAGCGTGTTGCAATAGTCAAGACGGGAAGTGACTAGGGCATGAGTGACTGTGAGTAGGAATTGTTGGTCCAGGAAAGGGCGTAACTGGTACACAACCCACAATATTTCTAAATTTACATTTTAAAAATAAGACTTTACATATCAACACAGCTAAAACTTAGTGTCCCACACCTCTGACGCCTGGCAGTGACCATATCCATTATTGTATTCACCAAGATGTATATGAAAGATTAACTTCTTTAAAAGTTTGGAGGAAGAAATACAATGTTCCTTTTGAATAACCTTACTTCCTTTTCAGATACCTCCTAGGAATCTTTCCTTTTTGTTACCTTCTGTTTTCAACTGCCCTGACTGAATCTTCTAATTATCAGCAATTGTCCAAGCTCATCTAAGGAAAGAAAATCATATAACTAATTAAATTATTTATTGAGAATATTTATTTATGTTTATACAGACATTTCTCATCTGATCTTCTCTATAACTAGAATTCCATTTTGACAGTTTTTATGTTGTTTACAGCTGTATAACTAGGATAAAAGGCAGAATGCTATCCTGATACTCATACCCTAAATAGGAGTAGTATAAGTTACTATACATCCTCCCTTTATGTCGTATGGAGGGATTCCCATGTTTGTGAAAAGCTGTCCTTGCTTCATATAGCTCATATAGCTTAAGTAAACTTTGGATCCAATTGGTATATTTACCAGTAGTCATTAGGTTCTGTATTCTGCACATTTTCATAAAACGGACTCCAGGTTTTTTATGGGGTCACTTCACATTCTTGTATCAGAAGTTAAACTGGCAAAAAGGATGCCCTCTTCCCCAAGATGTCCTTTATTTGACTTTTTTGACTTTCCTCTGGCAAGATGGGCACATTTCCAAACAAAATGGAGGGTTATAGCCCTCATCCAGTTTCATTTTCTAAACATGTCTGTAGACATTATGTTTCCGCCTCCTTTGAAAAGAAAAAGTCTGCTGGAAAATGATTGCCATTGATCAGTTTTGTTTCGCGCATACTCGGGTTATATGATTCCTTTATTTGATAATGTTCTTTGCATAACAAAATGGTCTTTCCTGCCTAGGATGGTCCAGATGCTGAACGAAGGAATCGGACAAAACAGGAAAGTGTATGGATCTTCAGGCTTTGGTACAGCTTTGACCACAAGTATCCTTTCCAGGCTTTTAATAGGCAAAATTCTATGCAATTCAAGAAGCAATCGTAAAACTACCAATTCTGGTCTGGTCTGAGCAGGACATGTGTTCCAGTAAAAACAACTGCTAAATGAAGTTTCTATTATGCTCCAGAACAGAAATGAAGTAGCCAAATGAATCACTCATATTGTGAGCAAAAACCAATATGGCCTATCCCTCCAAGTGGTACAAAACAGAATATGTGAAGAATTCCTATTAGAGCAGCTGAACTACAAGGAAAACATTCTGAATATGTTATTCTACATCTTCCAGATTCAGTTCAGAAAGTCGGTACAGGCCACAATATGGTTGTTGACTGTACTTGAGTACATCCCTGCTGAATTTAACTGTTACATTCAGGATGTCTATATTAATCATGAAACTAACAAATTCATGGAATTTGTTTTATAAATAGTTTTCACAGCTTGTGAAAACCTCCATTAGTTTCACAGCTTGTTTTTACACTGGAGATAGTTAATGTGCTCTGAAGGCCTCTTTATTTAATCAGCTCTATGATCTGGCTGATGATTGATTGATCCCGTGAATTCTTCATTTCCCTTTTTCCTTATGATGCCTGATACCTGGTGGCCAGCTCTATTCATAATTCATAGTTCAGTACAAGAACGGGCTGAAATTACTATATCTATTAATGGTAATTTGAACAATTTGCATATGGTTTCTCGATAGGTGTATTTTCCTTAATGAAATGTGCCAGATACCTCAAGCCCATTTTGACCCACAGTGGTCCACCTCTCACAACAACTCTCCCAGGTTGGTGTGGATTGATAGCTCGTTGTTTAACTAGTCCCCAGGTTTATGAGGTAAGTGCATTTTGTTGTCTACCAAACTTTTTAAGTAGCATCAGATTGAGGGGGGTGGGAGAAGAGAACTGAATGAGAAGGGTAAATATATTCCAAGAAATAAGGATGCAGTTTTAATACATTTTAATAAAGTTTGCTTGCACATCTGGACAGAAATGGGATGTATTGAGCATCAACCCTTTGAGATAGATGAGGTGATAAAACAGACAAGGTAAAGATTCCAAGTTCTTTATTGTTGTAGGGTAGAAGAACAAATTTTGAAAGCCTATCAGAATTTGTCTCTCCCTATTTTATACCAAACAAAATCAAGGTGAGGTTGTTTTGAGAGTTATTTTCTCTCTCATGTTTTCCTCTTTCTCAGGACTGAGTCATATTTTCAGAAACTCTCCCCCTCTTCTTAACAATTCACACATTCCTTTCCCACTTCCAAGGCCTGGTCTACATTTCTTTCACACTGTGTCTCCCCCCCATCAGAATCATGCATACATTTTGCCCTAGCTGCAAATATATCTGCTTTGATGTAGAATAGGACATCAGTATGGAAATTACATATGGCTAATCTGGTACTGTTTAGTTATGGGAGTGAGTGTGTCAGTCCAAGTGTTGTTATTAGTGAAGCAAATAGAACCAGATACTTCTCAAGTGAATTTAGGAGATCTTATCTGCAGGAATGCAAGGAATCGGAGAGGCCAGGGTCAGGTTATTTTTGGAACGTTTTCAAGTCCCCTGGTATCCAGATGGATTGTTTTTCTCTGCCTCCAAAGAATGTTTTGGATTACTGGGACTCCATGTTAAGTTTTTACATCGTTTTTCTAGTTAATATTGAATATGGAGATTAAGTGAAGAATTTAGCGTACATGTATAAAAGAAAAAGATGTCCCTATGATTACACTCTATTTGTGAAAAAACTGTAATTTAATCTAAAACAAAACACTTTTAGGAAAGTGGGAACTTAATAAAGAATGCAATTTTAGGTTTCCTCTTCATGTCCAAGAATCCAATGTCATAGCAGGGTCATCAGCCAATCCAGATCCAGAATCACAGTGACGAGATTTTAAGTCAAGAGACAAGGCACACAGAATCTAGTTTCAATGAATGGTTGTCTCTAATGGAGGGTCTTGAGCTTGCTGCACTTCTTAAATAGAAGCAACGTCGGTGTAGCTCATCCAGAAGAACAAGGTTCCTTTCTGGCAAAGAGCCTTGTAGAGCACCTTTGCTCCACTCCACTCCACTCCACTCCACTCCACTCCACTCCGTTCTCTGGAGTGCTTGCACTGGGAGGGGTGACAGCTCAGAGTCCTCATCTTCTAAGATTGGTTGCAGCTGTGTCTCCTCCGGTAGCGTAGCTTCTTCTGCCTGCAATTCCTCAGGTAGCAATTTGTCAGGCAGCTCAAGAACTGAATGCTTATTTTTGGTTTCCTCGTCAGAGTCTGAGGTGATCACGCAGCAACCTCTTTTGCATTCCATTTAAGGAGCTCCACACAAAATGTAGAATGCACTAGTTTAGATACACTAGTTTAGGAGATATTTCTGATTGCCTCCCTCCAATGACAATTTTCATAAATTCTGTGCTGTTGTAAGCTCAACAAGGTAGACCAGACTAAAAAACCAATGCCATGTAGGACAAGACTCCTTGCATTTTAACAGTTATGGTATCTTGCAATCTTGCAAATTGGAATCTGCTTCCCCCCAAGGCTTACTTTAATTCCATGTGAATCAGGGAGGGACTCTGAGATATTTTCTGAAGTCCTTTTCTTGGCCTTGCCTCAAGCCACTTTTATCTAACTCCTGTCTTGATACTGTCATTTCTTCCTGTCCCTCAGGGTGATTTCCTAGCTATTTTCACACCAACCTCTTTTTTCATTTAATAAAAGCCTCCTAGAGTTACATATGAATACGCATTTCTGAACAGATTTTCCCACCAAAACTGGTTTTTATCCAAAGGTATTTTTTCTCCAAACGCACAGCTGGAAACATCATTTATTCTATGATTTCATTTATTATCTAAATAGTGATGTTAAACCAGGCCAGCACAAATCCGATCAGTTTGCTGAAACGAGGCTGAACAGATTATTGAAGCATACATATGGTATCCTCTATCAGGCAGTAGAGGACAAGCATGATCACCTGTTGGTGAACATACCTCTACTAGGTGCATGAGAATACCTGATTCATAGTACTTTGCAAAATAAGTACAGGTAGTCCTCGATTTATAACCATTCATTTAACAACAGTTTGAAGTTCTGGTGGCCTTGGAAAAAGTTGCTTATGATCTGTCCTTGAAGTTACAACCATTGCACCATCCTTACTATCAGGTGATCACTATTTGGGTGCTTGGCAACTGGTTCATATTTATAATATTTGCAGTGTTTTGCAGCACAATAATCATGAATTGTGACCTTCCCGGCTGGCTTTTGACAAGCAAAGTCAATTTGGAAAGCCAGATTTACTTAGACCATGGTGATTTGCTTAATGACCATGGCAAAAATGGTCATAAAATTGAGTCTGATCATGTGATGACTCATTTTATGACTGCATCAATTGTGGTTGTAAGTTGAGGACTACTAGTAGAGGTTTACTATAGATGGAAAATTAAACGAAAAGGGATGTTTATAAGATACGAAGCTACCATATCTACATAACTTCTCTCATATATGGGCTGCCAAAAAAAAAGGATAACTACTAGATGGCAGCAAAGAATAGGGGTCTCTGATCTCTTTGCTGACATCTAGAGGTCACCTGGATTTTTGCAGCCCAGATATCACAACAGACCATATTGTTGGATTGGACTCTGGTAATAGTTTTATTGAAAGGCCACCTTTCAATACCATTTAGAACAAAATAAAAAGCAATAGAACCAAAAACAAACCCCCAAAGGAAAATTCCTCTCAGTACCTGTAGTGGGCTGTGAGAAATAAGGAGACCCCATGATAGTAGCCAGATAAGAGAAATGGAGTCCAAAGCTGGAATGGAATTTGAGAATGTCTTAGAGCTAACTTCCCCTAGTTTTCTGAGCTAAAGGCAGGGAGGGAATAGGTGCATTCAGTCTTTCAAGAATCTTACTCTAATCTTTTAATAAAAAAAATATTAGCATTCAAAACTTTGATTTCCTGATCTGAACTATCTCAAAGAGCTGACGGTATTGACAATACATCTCTATTTGGTGGAGGGGGAGGGAATAGATGGAACTGTTAAACAAGTTACCCCCCAAAACATAGCTTCTTCCATATGAGGGATGTAGCTCCACCAAGTTTCTGACGGTTCCATTAAGATACAAGGGATGTTTCTGCTGTTTTCCTTAAAAAACCTTCTTGAACACATTTCAGAACCAAGAACAGCTTAGAGATGAAGACTCCGATTTTATCTTGAATGACAGTGACTTGACACTGACCTACGGAGACACAACAATAACTGCTAATGGCTCCTCTAGTTCCCATGGTGCTGTTATCAACCTGGATGGCAGGAAGGCAAAGAGTAGCTCTGACGAAGCCTTGGAAAGTGATCTGGGGACAGAAGCACCTGAGGTGATGAGCAGAGGAACTCGACTTGTTTTTCCGATGGATGCATGAAGACTGCTTGGCATATGGAGCAGTAAAGGATAGGCCCAGTGCCCCCAAATCCACACTATCTGCAGGCCAGTTGTCAGTGGAGACGCTTAGCGAGTAAATTAATGTCTCTTATACAATGTAAGTTTTTTAAAGTCTCAAGATGCCCTTTCCCCCTCCCCCAACTCCTGTGTCTTTCTAAAAAAAAAAAATCAAGATGCTGACAGTTTCTAAAATGGGATGAATGGAAAAATGGCTAAAGTTGTCGTATTAAGGGAAAAACGCAACCTTATTTCCTCTAATTCTATGCACTGTGGGGATATTAACCGTCCTGGCGGCTAAAATAATTCTGACCCACGGAAGGCCTTTTTGTCAGAAGTCTTTGGTCACTTTTGTCAGGGACAAAAGATGCAGTGTTGACTTATACTTGAGAAAAAAGTAGTTGGAAGAAAGGACGTAATTTCCGTGTGAACATTTTCCTGGACTTGTTGCAAAAAAAAAAAAGGAAGGAAGAAAAAGTCCCTTCTCATTTCAAGAACATTTGTATTAGTAAAGTTTGACATTAAATTATTCTGTATCTGAACAAGGAAAGAAAAAAAGCAATATATATATACATTGCTCTTTGGACAACTTTTTGAGACTTTCAGTGTGAGTCCTGTGGTTGCATCACAAGCTGAGCTGTTGCTGTCTAAAATATATGTTTTCTGCCTCGTGCCCTTAATATTCTCCAGTAGACATCTGTAGACAGTAACACTCTTCTATTACAAATGTGAAGAATATTGAATGGGTCTAGTGACGTTACAAAGTGATGTACAACTGCCCAAGAAGTATTGATAGAATCTGTCTCAGGCTATTGTAATCTTTCCCAGGCCGGTGTCTTACAGATGTGTTAAACTACCGTTATTAACATCCCCAGTCAGCATGGCCAAGCTAGAGATCATCGGATAAAAGTCATTTACTTGGATTTAAGCGGTGTATCTTTTGTTTAACAGGAGAAGACTACTATAAACTGTACCTGTTTCTCTGATGTTTGCATCAGAACGAAAGGTGTAATCATAATCAGTTAGAAAGACAGTGTTGGTGTGTTTGTTAATGGCATATGGCACTATGATCCTGATGTTTAAAAATGGCACAGTGCCTTTTATGTAATAAAGAGTATCATGTGACCGAACTAGGGATACCTTGTCTAAGGCAGTGTTTCTCAAGCTTGGCAACTTTAAAAGGTGTGGATTTTAATTCCCAGAATTCCCCACTCAGTGTGAAGTCCATGCAACTTAATATTACCAAAGTTGAGAAATGCTGGCCTAAGATACAGCAATGCTCATTTGCAAATAAGGCATATGCAATTCTAATTATAAATGAGCATCTGCTTTCCATAGTGTAATTTGGCAACTCTCTACAGCTTTCTTTGTCAGGAGGTTAGCTGTTAAAAAGCAACTTTAATAATACTGTAGCGTAATGATTCAACTCTAATGGGCACTATTTAAATGGGCTGCCCTATAATTTAAAAATGCTTAGGAAAATAAAAAATATGCTCTCACATTCTTGTATTTTTGTTTCCTATTCTGAATACATTTTTAATTGCTGTTTCATTTTTAGTCTGTTTGTGAAATGAAAACTACATTTGAACCTACCTATGTAATAAAGTCTGTTACTTTACCATGACTTTTATGGTGTCACTGATCAGTATTTAACTAAGAAGATACATTTCAAAAGGTAATATTGTTTTAAATTATCCTTTTTTTATAGAAGTACATATAACTAGATTAGTTGTGGAGAAATCAAACACATCAATTTATGCTGATTAATAATGTAGAGATTAAATGATTTTCATTTCACAATTCATTTCACATGTCTGATCCTATGAATTATCAGCCCTCCAAGGTAAATCAGACAAGAATCAAGATTAGATGAACTAATTGTACTAATTAATTAGTAGAATAGGTCCATATGCCATACTAGCCCTCTTTTTCCAAGGAAGTAGTTGCGAGTAAGTTTTATAGCAAGAGAGTGAAGGGTACCAAGCTCACAAAACGTAAGTGGAAATCTACATTAATTAATATTCTTTACTATTTGCATTTTCTTACTTAAAGCTAAGTAAGATTTTGAACCAAGAAAATGATAAACAAATTAAGGGTCCAAATAAGCATAGAATATTGAAACTTTTACAACAAAATTATGGAAGTAAATAGCTTTTTCTGAAAACCAGAATTACTTTGTCTACTGTAATCATAAAACAAATTAAAAAGCTTATAATTTAAATTGAACACTAAAGGGGATTAAAGATTCCAGATAAAAAGAACAAAATAACTGCCTTTGCTTTTAATTAGGCTCTATAAAATAACACAAAACATAACATTTGAAATATTAAAGGTCTTTGAAAATGAGGCCAGAAATTAATAGCCACAAGCAATGACAGATGTGAAACAAATAGTGAAAGTAGTGGAATCCAAAACATTGGATTAACAAAAAGTGGATTATAAACATGAATTTATGATGGTTGCAGCATTCCAGGGTCACATTATCACCATTTGCAACATTCCCAGTGACCTCCAACAAGAAAATTCAATGGTAGAAGCTGGATTCACTTAACGACTATGATGATTTGCTTAATGACTGTGGCAAAAAGGTAAAAAAGTGGATGCAACCCATTTAACGACTACAATGCTTACTGATGGAAGTTCCTGTCCCAATTGTGATTGTCTATTGAGGATTACCTGTATAGCAATTATAAAACCAATCTAGATACATCAATGAA
The DNA here is from genome assembly GCA_036250565.1 of Sibynophis collaris. Taxonomy (NCBI): domain Eukaryota; kingdom Metazoa; phylum Chordata; class Lepidosauria; order Squamata; family Sibynophiidae; genus Sibynophis; species Sibynophis collaris. The sequence continues at coordinate 51,278 of JANHFK010005855.1, forward strand.
AGTAGAACCAAGCCACTAAAACAATAATCCCTCAAAGTTTTCTAGCTATTCTGTTATGATAATTTATTAGAAATCATATCTGTAATGCCCCACTTGATGCTAGTGCCAACAACATGAAGTAGAAAATAGAGAATGCATGTGGCCTGTGAGCATTGTTTGAAAAGACAATGAATTTGCTGCTTCTATCCCAAAAGAATGCTACCAAGCATTTTCAACTCCTCCAGGGCTCAGTACCATGACCACTAGTTTCAAGCTTGCCACTGCTTGACTTGCTACAATACAGCTGATTGGCACACCAAGTATTTGCAGCCTGCTCTCTGGTATTAAGTATTCATTGCGCATTTTATCTTGTCTTGTTTCCAGTGTATGATTTCCAAATAGTACTAGCCACCTCTCTGTCTCAGTTTAGCCAAAAAGGTTAACTCAAATGAAAAGGTCCAGGATCTGATAGCTGACATTCAAACAACTTTTTACTCACCTTTGCTTAGGAGGAAGGAGAGTTCTCAGCATAATTTTGTAGTTTTACACTATTTTCTTCTCATTCTATTAAGTTCCTTTCTACTAGAATTGATTACACGCAGTTTCATTTAGCAACCACAATTGGGACCAGTAGCACCTAGTGAGGCAGTTGCTAAGTAAAACCACAACTGTCTTTATGATCTTACTTTGTTTTTTAGTTGATTAATTTGGTGCTGATTGAGAAGCAGCAAAGTTTGATCTACATACATCTTATAAACAAATGTTAGTCTCTAGTGCTGTAATTAAAAACAACAGTCTGTCCTATAATAAATTTTACAGGAACTTGCTTCTTTGTAAGTACAGTTGTGCATCAAATGCAATATAACAGATTGGCTGTATCTTAAACTTTGTTTATGAACTTTGTTTCAACTTTCTTGCAAGAACATAAAAGGACAATCTAATAGAGAAAACCATGAAAAGGCCAGCTAGAAAAACTCCTTTTTTGTAGTGTAAAATATCAAATATCGTAGAATGAATTTAGGGACCAAACCAATGCTCCACTACACTCAGTCATCATTGTTGAAGCTACAGTTGGGCTCACAGATTGTATTATGTATAAACCAAACAAACATTATTAGGGTTCAACACACAACCTGTGATCACAGCCACCAAATATGACCTAATTGTCTAAAAAGATTTCGGTGTCATCCCTGCCTATGCCACCGCTATATTCTGCTCTTACAGAATGGCTGGGTTCATGTATTGCTTTGGTTGGATTTGACTTACTATGATATGGAAAACATGTACCAATTAGAAATATGTAACTTTAAACATTAAAACTTTCAACTTTAGGCTGTGTTAAAGCAACACTCAAAGGAACCCATAGTTTACAGATTGCAGGGCCTAAGGCAAAACTACAGAAAACCATAATGTTTTTTTTGGATTCGACTTCCGGTTTTGGTAGGCAGCAGTCGCACGGGACGTTTCCTCTGTCCCGGCGACTGTTTACCAGCCCTTC
>JANHFK010005857.1:38193-56372 GCA_036250565.1 Sibynophis collaris
TATTATTATTATTATTATTATTATTATTATTATTATTATTATTATTATTATTATTTTAATTTGACTTTCTACAGAAAGTCTAATGTAAAGGTTTAAACTCAGTAATCTCCACTGTCTCAATAAATGTACACTACCTCTAGAGGCTGCTGTGAGTGGAGGCTAAAATATTAATATTAAACTATCAGCTAAAATATATTTTTAGCTTCTGGCTTCAGTCCCTTTTAACTGTGGAGGATGAATTCCAGTCTGTTTGGAAATAATTAGATAAATAAGTTAGATAAATAAAGTTGTCTAGAACTCTCTCCTTCCTTATTTACTATCCTCGAGTTTGATCAAGCTTCTGTGCTGAACCAGCAAATATTGAAAACTAATGTGGTGTATTAGTTAAAGTGCTGCTCTAGAAACCAGAAGACTGCGAGTTCCAGGCCTCAATTAGGCATGAAAATTAGCTGGGAGACTTTGGACCAGTCTCTCAACCTGCCTCACGGGGTTGTTGTTGTTGTGAAAAAAATAGGAGGGAAGTATGATAGCCATCTTGAGCTGACAACACACCCACACATAATAACTCTGAATCCAATTATGCATTACTCATATTATATAAAGATATAAAGTCTGATCTAAGTAATACTTCAATTCTCCCTAATATTGACAGCACAGACACACAGTAGCATCTGCAGCATACCTTATTCAATTAAAAGTATCCAAAACATAGAAGAGGCACTACTTTGACTGCTTTGAAAGGACATTTAGTCCTCTGAAAGTTTAGGGAATCCAAGTCTACTGAGTAGGTTCTCCTTCAACATACAGTATATAGATTGGAAATACTCCAACTTCTTCACTAATTGAAAAGTTTACAGGTAACAGAGTTCAAGCTATGCCTGTTTATTAGATTAGAATCCCTTTATAACAGGTTGGTCATATTATTATTTATGATTCCTACATGTAGTTTTTAGAGTTAGGATGTTCATAGTTTTAGGCTATTAATGCAAAGTTTTAGCTCTATGTCCCACAGCTTAGATAGCTTATGTTCAGAGACACTTTTTGTAGTTCTTATCTATTAATATTTCAAAATATATTTTATATAGCATCTTCTTTCTAAATAATCAGTAAAAGTATTTAATGTTAGACATTTGTAAAGTAATGCTAATACTTTAATTATTTCTTCCATTCTACAGTCCAGATACATATGGAGTTGTTGGTTATAAGTTGCATTGTTATATGCTATATGATGCTGGTCTATGAGTGAAATAAAATTTTATATATAAAGCCTCTATGTACTTAATGGGTATAACTACAATATATATTACTAAACCCAATCATCAACCCAATCTATAATCTATTTTATGTTATCATTGATAAATGCTCAAATATTACTTGAAATAATTTATGAGCAGAAAACAGCATCATAAAAATGTACAAACAGGTATAGGAAGTTATCAGCAATGTTATACTTACTGAGGTCTCTACATTTGATAGTACTATAATCAAAAGAAATACATAGATAGTCACATGCTTCTCGTAGTTCAGGAATCGATATTCCATCAGGACAACGTATCATCCCAGTCTTGTAATAATCCTTAAATTAAAAAAGAAAAAAGAAACGGATTTATAAGGAAACATTTAATTTGTACAAAATAACCCTTCGTTTTTCTAAATCCTTGCATGTTGTCCAGTGGTGTTGCAGAATGAAGCAATCTCCTTCCTATCATATGGAGACTGAGAAGAGACCACAAAGAACTAGAGTTACTAGAACAATAATTAAATTCCAAGAGCAATTCAAATTGCTTGGCTAACATTATGTTTAATGAATCTTAGGAAATATCTCTCCCCTCAGAAATGTTATCATACAAAGATTTTAATGTCTTCATTCTGTTTCTCAACTTCAGTCTTCTACTCCCTTGCTTACAAATAGCAGAGTTCAGGAGTTGAGGAACTCTGATGTTTTCTTGGGCAAAGTCTTTTCAATTAATATATTAGTAATCATAAACACACTTTATGGAAAATAGCTTGCTCACTATTGCTGGCTTTCCCCAACAATGCACTGCCATATTCCAGAAGATGGCACATAGATGGTAAGTATCTTAACTAAACTGAGAATCCTTTAACATTCAGATATATTAATGAGATGTCTGAACATAAATAAATAAATTCTTTATTCCTGAATTTTCCAAATTTTTGAAAAATTGCAGTACAAATTAATAGTACTTAGAATATTGTTTAAATAAATTATAGAAGTTCATGATAAGCTTTTATAGGAATGATGTTCCATTTTTTTAAAAAAAATCACAAATGTGAAAGGGCATCTTATGAAATCTCACCAAAATAGCACGAAACACAGTGGAACCAATTCCTTCAGCCACTTCATATTCTCCTTTTTCATTGGGCCGTGTGAAGTTATGTTCCCTTCCGGAACCAAACATCCTATATATAGAAGAGGAAAAAAACATGTTATTCAAAATCCATACAGTGCACGTTGTTCACTAGTACTTGAATTCAATTTGGTAAAACATTAGAAAGAATTATAGGAAATTCAGAACATGCACTGTTAAGGGACTTGCAGACTTTACAAGAGGTTACATTATGTTCATACTGTATATCCAAAGGAAAACATTTTTTGGAAATGGTTATTTTAATGCATGCAAAATATGAATTACTTCAAAAACATTCTTCTCTGAACTTCTAAGTTTAAGATTTTGCAGGTTTTGCAATTTTCAATATTTGTGTGGAAATGGATGAGTAAGAAAAAACACTGATTTCCACATGAGTAGTATCTAGTAGTATTTAAGTAAACAGATTAATTTCTTTAGAGCTTTCTGAAGCTGAAACAGTAATTAAAAAGAAGTTCCCTACATTAAGACAGCCAACCACTCTGCTTTTTGGAAGATTTGCAAATAATTGAATTGTCATATTTCAAAATAGTAAATTAGCACATACTGAACATGTACTACATTAAGCTTCATATCTTGTTCAGCACCACCCTTTTCCCAAACTTTGGCCTCGGCCACAAGAGTCTCTCTGAAGTTGCCCAACTGTTATGTTTAACCTGAGAGGATATAATTAAATAGGTAACAATAATAGCAGTATTACATTTTACTTAAGTTTAAATATAAATTAAATCAGTTGTTTTGTTTAATAACTTTTTGCCTTTCCCATATCTGCCCCTATTACTTTTTCAATCAGGCTCACCACGTATCATAAAAAGACCAACTATGGCTCATGGTACTTTAAAAAAGTTTCTTACTATAGATAAATGGCAATGTATGCATCCTTATTATCACATACTCTACTCCAGAATGAATTTGACACTTTACATTAGGTAATTTCAAAATAACAAAGAGTATTATTTTAAAAGTAATTATTCAGGAAAGAAGTCATGAAGTGTCTTAGTTCCAGGAAGGATAGACTTGTCTAAAAAGAAACCACATTAACAGCTAAATTGTACTTCATGAAAAATACAGTAATACAGATTAAAGGAGACTATACTGCGCCTGAAATGTTACACTCAAGTATTTGTCAGCAATAGCAATAGCACTTAAACTTATGTATCAGTGCTTTACAGCCTTTTCTAAGATGTTTACAGACTCAGCATTTTGGCCCCCCAACAATCTGGCTCCTCATTTTACTGACCTTTGAAGAATGGAACACTAAGTCAACCTTGAAACAATGAAAATTGAACTTCTGGCAGTCGGCAGAATTAGACTGCAATGCTGCATTCTAAACACTGCGCTACTAGGGCTCTTTGAGAGAAGCAGCAAATAATGAGATCAAAAAATTTTCACAATACGAAGACATTTGTTTTTAGCCATCATTTATAGGGATGTCTGATGGTATATATACAATAAAAAGCCATACCAACCTGCCCAGCATTGTATTTGGCTGTGCAGTAAAAACTGAAGGATCTACAACAAATCGAGTATTGTCCACTATAAGTGTTACTCTCTCTGACATTCTTATGTTCCGTGCTCCTTCTTTTGCATTCTCATACACAAAAACCATTTCTCCAGCATTCTTGCAACTCCCATCTGAACTTGACTGACTGCTGTTTCTACTACTGTTTACTAGACTGCTACTCGAACCATTTGGAGAAGCTTTCTGAGGACGAGGGCTGCTTGGTCGAGATGAGCTATGATCCTTCTCACGTTCTGCAATGAAAAGTAATACAAGTATTTAAAATTGAGTTGCCGTATCAGAACATGTTATATCTCAAAAACATATTTACAAAGGCAACAGTTTTTCCACATTAAGACAAACTTATTTTTGGATTTTGGTGTGGTGCCAGTAGTAACTCAGGGTACTATCTCATGATGTGTCAGAGAAAAGAGCCTGGCACTAGCATTAAGTGTGCTTGCTGCTACTTATAAATTAATAAAAGTAGGACAAAAAACAAATTAAAAAATAATCCAGCAACAGGATTATAAAACCTTAAATTATTCTGAAATCTGAGGTACCATAGACCAGTTTTCCCTATTGTGGTGCTCTCCAGATAGTTTGGGTTACATATTCCATCACAAAAGGCTTGCCAGCATCCAAAACAAATGGAAGGGAATAGATTGAAAAAAAATGGCACCCAACCAGTTTCCATGCTTAGGCCTCAATACAGCGTATCAAATAGATCATACACATGTAACATTGTATCCAAACATTTATGTAATTGAGGCTTAAATAATTTCCTTGGTAATTTTTAGTTTGACACAAATTATAAATTTTAAATGGTGAATAAGTATTTATATTTCTTCCCTCCTGGAGGCAGTTACTGCATTAAAAGATTCCTCCTCCACTCTCATGTATACTCTCCACTATCTTAGATATTTCTTTATTTGTAATGTATTTGTTCTGTTACCATTTTAATCTTTTCTATTGTTTTACCAGATCATAAGCCACCCAGTGCCATGTGACATGGGCAGTGAATAAATTTAATAAACATTCCCAATGAGATTCTTTATCATGTTAATTTTGGAGATTTCACATTTTAGGTTTGTGACACAACAACCCAAGTGAAAAGATTTTTTTTTTACAAAGATATGTACTTTCTAATAAAAACTAGAAAGTAAATATCTAAAACAGATACGGGTTTCTTATGCTATACCTCCTTGATGTTGTCTTGTTGGTGAAGTAACATTTCTGATGCATGGAGTGAGCTGGGATTCAAGACGTTCATGGGATGAGTCACGTGATCTATCACTTGACCTTCTTCTGTCTCTTGATCTTTCATGCCCACCACTAGCCCCATGAAGACTCATTTTGCAGCAATCACCCTTAACAAGACGAGATGAAGTACTAAAAGATAAATGAACATGAGATAGTATTTAGAATTTTTAAATAGCAGTCAATATAAAATAGATCTTATACTGTGAATTTTTATTTTTTCAATTTCAGTAGTAATCTAATATTAACCTCTTTCCTGAAGAGTTTAGAAAAAGTCACATTGCTTATGGGAAAGTCATATCAATATGGCAAGATTTTCACCTTTTCATGACAACATGTACATAAGGAGTTGGGTAATGCCTTGGAAACAAAATGTGCTAAACCAGAAATGCAATGCATGTCTGGATCGGATGCCTGAAGGCTATCAGGCACTCGTGCTGCATCACATCTCAATGATTGCAACATCCTGGGTCCTGGGGTTGCCTTCTGATTAAGATTCTTAAGTTTGTACAAAGTGTTAGACCATGTGCAAACAGATGAAAACTGTTTCACAAAATAGTAACTCAAATTTAACCAGTATACCTGCTGCCAATAAGTTTCTGAGAATAATTCAAATGCTTGATTATTACCTAAGACGGTAATGTTCCTGGTAGAATCTGTCCTAACATTTGAATTGTGATTGCATGTTTTTTGTCTTTTCAACCCTTATGGGGTTAAGGGGTCAGGGATCAAAACATTTGTCTTTCCTATGAAACAGCCTGATACCATCCATACATGAACAGCTCCCTCTTTTACCAGTCTTTCAAATATTAATTGTGGTCATATATTGTTATCATATATTATCAACTATGCTTATTATCTTTTAACTATTTTGTGATTTTTTAATAATTTTATAGATAAATATGTAAGCCACACATAGTTTTTTGGTTAAATCATGAAACGTAAATACATTTTACATTATGAAGCATGTCAAGTTTAATTCAAAGTTTGGAATGCATATTCTTCCCTTTTCCACAGAAATCTCACTGCTCTATTTGGAAAAAAAATCAAAACTAGATGAATATTTCAGGCTACATCAAACTCAAATTTTCACTAGTTGCTTAATATCAAAATAAAATGCTAATCACCTGGAACATTAAAATAATATTTGGCCTGGTAATTTTCTATTAAACCAACTAAACACAATTCGATGGGTACCAGAAAAATACAGTACTACTTTGCCTTTGAAGTTTAATAACTTCTTCTACACACAAGCACTGAAGGAAATGTACTTGGCTTCCAGTTCACATTATTTTCCTATAACTCTAATCCCAATCTCGCCTGAGGCAATTGTGAAATCAGCATCAAATCAAATCAATTTTTCCCATATTTGAGACTTTTGACTATGTCAAGAAACTTTACATTCAGGTGCTAAAAATGTTTCAGAATTTATTTAGCTTCTTATATAAAGATTGCATTTCCCCCCATTTATACAGTACAATACTGACAGGATTTTTTTTAAAAAAACTTGTGACATCCTATGGCCTTCTATAACCGAAGACCCACAGACATGCAGAAAGTCCACAAGGAAGGCCTGAAGCCTACGTTATCCAAACAGTATGTTACAAAAATACTGAAATTGGTTACAATAATATCCAAAACAGTCAATACAATTCAGGACCAAAAACAAAAGTCACTTCTGAGAAAGTGAATATATTCAAAGAATAGATCCATTTAGAAAAAAAATTAGAATTGTCCCATGAAATTGCACCAACAGCACAATTTTTATCCTACTGAGCACATCAATTATACTGAGTGCATTAGATTTTGGGATCAATATCACTACAGTCTCAATTGCCTATAGATACACAGAACTTAGGACACTGTCCTAAAAAGGAGAAAATGGCAAACCATTTCTGAAAAACATTGCGAATGAAACTGCAGGGACTTGTCCCGGCACTCTGAGAATCCAACATGACTCAACTGAAGGAAGCAACAAACCTCCCAGAACTACAAATTTTTTTGCAATTAAAAAGGGAAAGGAAAAGGCATGTCACTGGTAGCAAGGTGAACTCCAAATCCCTCTCTCTCTTCACCCTGCATTGCTTTAAGTAGATGAAGGAAATCGGGATATGAAAAGAGAAACTAATGTGAAATTATGTAGTTATCTACAAATTTAAAGTAACCAATGTTATAGAAGTACTTAACTATATCAAACCATAACATTCCTTGTATTAAAATAACTATCTGAGAAAGAAAGAAGACAAGATTATATAAATTAGGAATAGTAATTTATATAAATTTGTAATAGTCAAAAATAGTATTTTTTTAAAAATGTTACTGGCAAATAACTTAATTTTGCTTGCTGTTCAGTATTATATGTATGTTTTCAAATCCAAATCATGTTTAATGGCCTTGCTTGGGAGCCTTAGAACTGTAATGTTGGTAACATCAAGCAAAACATTGGATAATAGATTCATAAAAATACTCAACTAATCCATTTAAAAGGTTTTAAAGTTTATAAAATGAATACAAATTATACTAACAATCAAGTAAACATACATAAGACTTTTTTTAAAAAAAATTGAATAAAAGGAACTGATCTAAAAGCAGAATACATGATAAGAATACAAAACATATGTGAACAACTATTTTTAAATTTCATTTTAATTGATCACTTATTTTCAAAGTTCTACTGGTTCAAAACAAATAACTACTTCTCACAAAGTTTTGTTAATTACCGATACACCAAAACCCTCCTTCAGCTTAAAGTTTAAGATCTTTCCATATTTATTTTAAAAATGAATAGAATAAAAAAATGAAATCAATGGCAATAAGGTCTCAGTAGAAAAATATTACTAGTACTTTTAGCACCATTGGTGTAAGCTGAGTAGAAGTAGCCGCACAGCATGATAAATACATACATAGATTTCAAATTTTAAAATTCCAATTATTATATTAGGCAGTAAGAAAAGAAACTACGTTTTAAATAATAATAAAGAAGAATAACAGTCTTCAAAACTTTAATACTTCATATAACTGCTCTTGGAAATGTCAAAATTTTTGATCTATTAGCATGGAATTAATTTCACATATTAATATAGCTAAACCCATGTTAGAAAGCACTGATAGCATCAGTTATGACTGATAAATTAGATAAATGGATATGTATTTTCTTCTAAAATGGCAATATTTTTATCCAGTTAGTATATATTCCTGCTTCTGCATTTTAAAGTTATTTTCCCCCCAATGGCTTTACGTATTCTGTATGGATAGATGCATGGATGTAATATACCTAAAAAGAAGGACGATAAGATCTTGAGAAAGTAGAATTTGTTCTTAACCAGCAAATCACAAATAAATCATATATACAAATTTTGTATTAGGAAAATACACCCCGTATTCCATCCAAAAGAAATAGAAAATGGGAAAGCATACTGAAATAACTCATGCCGGTATTATATTTTATTATTTCTCATGTGTTTCCTAAATGCTAAAATGCTTTTCTGAAGTCATTTTCCAAACCTATAAGCTGCTTAAGGAGAAATGTTAGTTGGTAAAAAAGAAAGAAAGAAATCTCAAACTTTAAAACGGAATAAAAAGATAACTTTAAAACCCTGCATTTTAGCCATGGGAAATAGAATATTTTCACCAAGTAAGTAGACATTTTGCACCTATTTCTGGACAGAAATGAAATCTATTGTAGCTGTCCACTGATGTAAGAGCTGGTGAGCATTTTCTGTTTTTTTATTTTTATTCCTCTATCCACTTAATTAGTTCTAGATACTCTAGCATGGGAAAATGTGATGCAGAAAGAAAAAAATAGGAAACTTCAATTATAGGAGCAAAAATCTGCTTACCACAGCATTAGATAAAACACACAGATTTTGCTCATTCCAGAAAGATCAGTTTTGCTCTACAGCAATCTTATAAAACCCACATAATGAAACACAATCATCTTCAGAAATGTCCAAACACAAGGCAAGTTCATGCATATTAATACTTGGATATATCTACAGTAAACACATGCTACAGGAAGCATGCCTGATGACTCAGATAAAATGCTTCCTACTCAAGTGATAAAGATTCTAGCGAGATAGTAATCATGCTGCAAAAAATTTCCTCAAAAATAATAGTATAAAGGTATTTATACCCAATGTTCTCATCAACCAACTGAATGGCATCTATTAAGGAAATGAATTTCTCTTGTCTGCAGAATCTTCCTTCCGAATTTACTCAAGATTCTGGACAACTTACCGGGAAAAGATTTGGGTAAATTTGCAGGGGAAAGAGAAATGTATTCAAACAATGTTATCAATTTAAGTTTTAAGATTCCTAGAAACAAAAGGTTGAAATAACAAAAATATAGTTCTCACTGTTTTAGTGAGAAGTAAATTACACCTTCAAAGTGAATCTATTTCACTTTTATATTGGAAATTAAATAACCCTGACCCTTTAAAAGTTATAGGGTGTGGGTATGTGAAAAATGCACAGGAAAAATTGTACAAAATAACACTAAAACAGCAGCTTTATAATGTAAAGTTCAACCAGCTGCATTACTCAACTTTCCCTTCCCATTAGGCTTTGATCTTATCTTGCATAATTCCTTTCTTTTGCCAAATTCCTATTAGTCAACTGCTACTACTGTGTTTATTTATTTTTCTTCACTTTTTTAAAAAAGCATGTAGCGTCTGAAAGTGATTTGTGTTTAGGGACATTTCATTCCAAGAAAAAATACTGCCAGATAATATTTTGGTTTATTTGAACATTTATATTCTAGTAAATGAGTTATGATTTCCCATTCTCCTCAAATATTTTAATTGCATTACATTTTGCTTAATGAGAAAAGTAGATATTTTGAGATATTTATAAAACATGTTAAATTATATGCCACATTTGCTTTTGTTTATTAAACAAACTAGATTAGATTTCTATTTCTCATTTTCTCCCTCTAAAAAACCTATGTTAACTATAAATCCAGGCAGAACACTTTATAAACCTCTATATAATTATAATACTCTAATATGCATATATAGCACCGACTTCTAAGTCCAACCTACAAAGGTGATGTCCTTGTTCAACTTCTATATATTGTTGTTATAATACAATGTTGCTACTATATAGCAGGCTCTTCACATTGTTTCAGGGTGACAGCTGATCCAAGCTGTTTTCATACAGCAATCTAACACGACTTGCTGATAACAATTTACTGGTCAGCCAATCGCATAGAGCAGAAACGTCTTGATAAAATAATACACCCTACTTTAGAGTGCTCTTAGAGTAGTTCCCATATTGTGATACTGTCATTTATTCTAACTATTCAAATCAATGAATTAAGCATTACCAATAACAGCTGAAAAATGCATAACATCATTAACAGAAATTGAAAAGTAAACTGTAAAAAGATGTGGTCATTTTCATACTGTTGTGTAAGGTAAGGATGATATGCCCTAACTTGCATCATACTCTCATGAATCATCTTTTTACTTCCTTATTAATACAACCAGATTGGACTTGAAACTTTAAACGTTACCTTTATAAATTCTTGGCCTAGAAGACCACAAATAGAGAAAAAATAATAATCTAACGAAAGCTAAACAATAAACTTTAAATATATATTTTCATTTCATATATTTTCTATTTCTGCTAAATTCAGCTTTTGCTCAATAATATTTCTATTTATGTTATAGCTGTTACTTTAGATTCAACTTCTCTTTATCATATAAATATTTCAAGAGATCAATTACACAAAGAACTATTCCTCCCTTCTCAGTTAAGTACTGAAAACTGTATTGGATTGTTAACAGATACGCACCTGCTTTTTGGGTAGAAAAGGGCAGGAACACAAAAACATGGAGAAAATATTGAAAGCAAAGTACAAAAGAAATCTGCTCCTCTCCAGCCTGCAGGTTTAGAAGCCAGTTCAGCATTCTCTGGCATTACTTGCTAAGTTCAGCATATTTGTTCTTTCCATTCTCCTCTCAATATTCTACAGCATTATTAGCCTCACTTTCTAGCATCCTCTTTTCTTCTCCATCTCAAGGGTAACACTCTTGTTACAGCTTTTCAGTCCATTAAGTGCTCAGAGAGGTAAGCCCCCAAGATATTATTTCAATTCATTTTCTCACAGCCACTGACTCAGCCGTGCACAGTGCAGCACTGACGTCTAACCTCACAGCCTCCAGTAAGCTGAATTGATGCTTACCATTTCCTTTTTTCTAAGCTGCCATTGGCTAGCATATTTGATGGATAGTATACAGAACGCATAAGGAAAGAGCTGCTTGGTATACTGCCAAGTGCCATCTGTGAAGCTATTTCTAGCCCTACCCGCTTGTCAGATTTTAATAAACTAATAAAGCATCTGAAATGTTTCTTCTGTCACCTATCTTTTATGCCTCATTTTTTAGGCTTTCATTGCAGCAGAAACACCAGAATTCATTCAGCATATAGTAATTTGTCTGGACAGGAATTCACAGCAAAAGACTCTTAATAAAAGTCCTGTGCTGTTTGTTTAAAACACAGGAGACAAAGACAACTGCCGTGAAAAATTTCTGTCAAGAAATTGCATGTACAATATAAGGAAGATATATTGTTAATTATCCTAAGCTTAATATTTCAGCTCCCAATATAATATTTCAGTTAAATTCATGCAAAGAAAAATCTAAGATTTTAATTTCAAAGAACAAGTCAGAAGAACAAATAAAAAAGTTTCTGGTGTAATCCCAGCAAGCAAAATTCAGTTTGTAAAAGTCTGTGATTTTCAGAATATGTGCAATATATTTGTACAATGATAGCTGTATATATGTTTGTATCCATATTATAACCTCTGCAAAGCTCAGAATTTGGAAGAGATGCTGTGGATACAGCACCCGTCTATACTTATTGAAACAACCATGACTATTTCCCAATTAAACAGCAACTATCAAAGCCTTCTGAGCAGTCCCACAACTACTGTCTTACATCTGTTCCATACTAATCTTTTTTTACACCTACACTCTGTCTGCTTGATTCAGGATGCAAACAGTTCTTCAAGGAATGCTAAAAAAAATGAGGGGACATAATTAAACATGCAAAAGGCATAAGGCAAATACGGCTGGCAAATTAAAAGGCCACATCTGCTCACAAAATTAGGGGTGGACAGGTTCTACTAGGTTAGGGGCTGCAAACCAGTTTTCTCACTGCCAGCAGGCCACAGTAGGCAATCTACTTAATGTCATTGGAAGGCACAGAGCTGGAAGGTGTTAAAACAATTTCATTGAAGGCTAGGGGTGGAATGGGATTTCAAAGCCTCTATCATGAAACTATATCCATTATCATTTGTTCATTGTTCAAAGAAAAGTATTATCACATTCACTTACTTCTGTTATATGTAACTAGATATCCAGAATCCAAACTCAGATTTAAGATTTAAAAAAAATATATAGAACCACCAGAATACACAAAGAAACAATAACAAATATCCTCTAAATCAGGACACAATTCTGCAGAAATGTGAAAAATGTGAGTCGTAAACTAAATGAGAACATTATGTATTTAACACTCACAATTGCTGAGAATATTTTGAATATATGGAGTTGTATTCAATTGTGCCTTCTAGAAGAATACCTGCCATACAGGGAGTCCTCATTTAGCAGCCACAATTAAGAGCCAGCAATAAACACAAAGAGTGGTTGCAAGATTAGTTTTTCATTACCAACATAACTGCAATGGTCTCTAAATAAGGCAGTCAGATCCGATTTTCTTCAATAGGAGTTTCTTCAACCTCCACCTTTTCAAGATAAATGTGATCATGTCCTCTCCCAAAGAAAAGATGACATGAGGACTACCTATATTTCTCTTCTGCCCACCTCAATTTGCATAAAAGGTATTAGAATCTCTAGAGTGGGACATAAACAGATTTGTACATGGGAAGAACAATGGAAACCATTGTTACACAAGCAACCTACAGGCATAACATTGCATAAAGTTGGTAACCCTATCCAGAGCTAGTACTGCAGCCATGAAGCCACATTATTTCTAGAAAAACAGAAATCCATCTAAGCTTGTTTATACCCATCACAACTCCATAAACCGGCTAGAAATGTTACACAACATTTCCAGGCAGGCTTGAGGCATCAATGAAAAGCTGACTATCATCAGTGGACTCAAAATACCTTGGACCAAAGAAATATATGACTTCTTTCAGTAGCTTCATATATATGAACTAGAACTACTGCCACCCTGACCACTCCTTTACCCATCAGAAAAAGCTGAAACCACCCAAAAAGAGAACTTTTGCAGAAAGGTACCTTCATCCCTTTACCCCAAAGGTAGTCCAGTAGGATACCATGATAGTAACAAAAGCTCCTGGGAGAATCTAAATTGAAAATAATTTAGATAAACCACTTCATAAAGGTCCTTTATACCTGCATCACCAATACTTCCTGAAGAAGAAATAATACCACCAAGAAAGGGAAGATGGCAATAAGGCAATAATTCTCCAGAAAGGCTAGATCAGACTTTATTTAATATAGGAGATTCTTCAAACCACCACCTTTTTCAAGAGAGATAGGATCATGTTTTCTCAAAAAGAAGCAATTTATCTTGGATCCAGCCACTGACATATCTACTCAATGCTAGAAGGACCCAAGAAGGGCATTGTCCCTGATCATATGTACCAATTTTCACACTAGAGACAGCCTTCAAGTTTCCCAAAATTCAAACTAATTTCAGATAATATTACAACATATTATTTCTATTGTCACATCAAAATCTTTAAAGAAGCATCAAGCTCAAAATTAATGAAAGCAATTTTATCCTTGAATTATTTATCAAAAGTGTCAGTTGCCAGTTGAAGCATCAGCTCTACTATTTCTCTAAAGAAGGGAGGAGGTTAATCTAAACAAAACCACTAGAAATTCTAGACACAATAACAACAGAGAAGTCAGTGTTTCACCACTCTTAACCAACAATGTATAACAACATATTAATGTAGAATATGAGCACACACCTGTGGTCAATCTTATTCATTCCTTGCTAAAAAAGGCTGGAACTCACATCAGTTAAAGGAAAGAAGAAGCAACATGAAGCATCAAACATATCCTTCTCTTAATAATCTAATTTTTTATATGTAGAAAGATAATGTCCCTAATTGGATAAAGCTGGACTATGTTTATAAACAAGCTAGGATTATGGATGATATTGTAACCCAAAAATTTTAGTCAGTTTTTATTAATTAAATACAAATTGGCACCCTATAAGATGTGGTATTGCTGTCTGAACAATACTTACAATCATTTTAACTGGTGAATCATTCAATAAAAAGTGATAGTAACCTTGTGTCCAGTGGAAGCTGCCTTTATGGATATTTTACAATGATGCAGGTATTTTAAAAAAACAATTGCTATAATTATTTGATTAATCAGATTATCAAAGTTTTAAGCATATTATTTTAGTCAAAAATTCTAACAATATTCTGTCTTCTGGTTCCAGCAATTCATGCACATATACAAGGTTTTCAGAAGAACCATCACATGGAAAAAGACCAGAGATAAGTTTCAGAAACACAAATCTATACTAAATATATCATTCAAGTTTCTAATAAATTGATCTATTAATTGTTTTTTCACATTTTTGAATATTCAAATATATACCAGTAATTAAAATGAAATTCCATTCGATATTGTTAAAAACCTTGATTATTTTACAAATAATTTACTGATTTATACAAAACATGTTTTCAATAAGTATAAATCCAAAATTAATAACCTGATCACTATAAGCAGAAGTTATAAAAGGAATATATTTTAAAAATTGTTTCTACCTGAATTCACTTACCCTAAACAGGGCTTTATTTGCATTAACTATAGTTTCATATCAAATGCACTAAGCCATGGTGCAAAAACCATGTTTTTAAAATAAGCTATAGGTCCGTGATGGCGAACCTATGGCACGGGTGCCACAGGTGGCACGCGGAGCCATATTGGTGGGCACCCGAGCGTTGCCTCAGCTCAGCTGCAGCACACATGGGCGTGCCTTCCGGGCCCACCAGAAGTTGGGAAACAGGCTCCGGAGGGCCTCCTGGGGGGTGGGGAAGGCTGTTTTCGCCCTCCGAGGACTCATAAAAAGCCTCTGGAGCCTGGGGAGAGCAAGAAATGGGCCTTCCAGTCCCACTGGAAGTTGGCAAACGGGCCGTTTTTGCCCTCTCCAGGCTCCTAGAAAGCCTCTGGAGCCTGGGGAGGGCGAAATATGGGCCTACCGGGCCCTTGCCGTGCCAAAAGTGGGGGGAGCACATGGCACATTGAATTATGGGTGTGGGCATGCACAAGCGTGACCTCCCCACACTCCCTCCGCTTTTGGTACCCAATGGCAAAAAGGTTAGCCATCACTGCTATAGGTAATTCAAAATCAAACATAGTCTATTCTATTTTATTATAGAAAATCTAGCTAGGATTTTGAAAAATCTATGCAGATACATAAAATTATACTCACTCATCACAACCATTCGTTATTTAATCATAGTTTTAAGGGGTATTTTAAATGGGGTGTGGATATTTTTAAACTGTTTCCAAGCTTTTAATTCACAAGTCATTCGTATATATTTTTTAAGGGATGTTTTTAAGTGTATGTTTATATATTTATGTGTTTTTACCGGACTTGTATGCCGCCCTGAGTCCCAACAGGGAGAAGGGCGAGGTAAAAATAAATGTATTTATTTATTTATTTATTTGACAGAAACCAGGTCTGCATTATAAACATGCCCTGTTCCATAACAGCGAATTGGTCATATTGTTGGTCTTTTCCATAGAAAACAATACCCTTGAAAATATCAGTCCTAGTCAGTTTATTTCTCACTCGAAGGTTTTATAGACCCTCAAACATGGCAGCTAAATACAAGTATTCTTGTAAAAACTGCCTTTGGTACCTGGCAGTTCAGACACCATTCCAGTCTATTTTTTTTTTTTAAGTTTTAAATACACTTAATTAGGAGAGTTGTCATGCTGTTAAGCAAAGCAGCAGATTTTAACATTATCTTTATTTCGTATAATGTTTCATACGCCCAAAAGGCAGTCTTAAAAAACAGTAATAGTGAATTGGTGCTATGTTTTTAACTTCGTCCAACTGCCCAGATGTGTCTGCCTGCTTAGATAAAATGCCAGAGTAAGCCAATCAAAACTCAGGCATATAGGCCTATTAACAAATAAGCCTAACATAACTTCAAATGTAGAAGAAGTATATATTTTAGATCAAATAAAGATAATACCAACAAGTCTACTTTAGGTTCTGATTAAGTGAAATGTATACAAACATAAGGCCAAATATCATGGCTCTTAGAAAGGAGGCTGTTTTTATCTTCAAATTGGATTTTAATATGTTCTGCTGATGAATAGAGACTGTTTTAGCTGAGTAGGTATTCTTATATTCCATATAAATGCAATTCCATTACAATTGATAAAGTGTTCATTCAGAGCAGTAGTTGTAGCTATCTAAGAATCAGGAATTATCTTATTAGAAATCTTTGCACATTACCAAATAAAACAAAAAAAAATCAATAATGCAAATTAACGGCAAATAAGTATAAAGCCACAAATAAATTATCTGACTTTAGGTAGCAAATGTCTATTATAATATTGTCTATTATAATAACTAAGATGTTATCAGAAAAGAATTATAATTGTTATTTATTAAATTTAAACCCCTCTTGCTATTAAGCAACTGTGCACGATTTTAATTTGTACAAAATTACATTAAATATGATCCAAAATAAAATAGAAGTATGAAATATAATAATAGGATCATAATACAGTAGTATAAGGGCCACAAATATCTAAATCACTGACAGGCTTTAAAGGAAATTTTTATTAGTAGCAAATGAACAAAAATATCAGGATTATTTCTTCAGTATTACAATGAAAGTGTACATTTTATAAGTAATTTATAATTTAGAAGACAAAGGATTGCTCATTGAAACATCAGTACCTAAATATTTTTAAAATATTTTTGTGTACTAGCCCATGAACGTAATCCTATGTTTTACACTGTACAATTTTAATGATTAATCTGAATCACTGGAATAGTAAAAGAAAATACTGTTTTTTTTAAGAATTCAAGCAAACCCAGTGATGAATTAGTACTAAAAAAAACTTAAAAGGAAAATCTGGTATGTCCATAAGGCAGTTGTACTATGAAAATAAATGAGTTATAGGCAACTTTTGATAGACAATACTAGCTAAAGGACTATTTTTAATCTATTCAAAGAGTTACATTAGTTAAAATATTTATGAATGTATAGATGGTGTCAAAAGTACAGATATCCAATATGACTCTCCACTAGAAGATATTGTCTAATGAAAGAGAGAAAGGGAAATTTCTCACTGCCTCAGTCTCATTCTTAAGATCAGCAACCCTGGAAAGGTGCTTATGGAATACTAAAAGTCTATGACTGGAAACTTCTCCTATTCAAATATCTATTGATGTAGAATCACTAGAGTGCTAAACAATGCTTTAAATACATTATTTAAAATACTAACATTTAAATTAAGGAAACAGAGAATTGAAATTGTTATTTAAGGGTCCCAAAATACATGATAAAAAAGAATAATGACAGTGTCATTATAATGCACTGGATTTTTAAATACTAATATAGATTATATAATTTGTGACTCTTTGTATTATACTCATAGAGTAAGTCCCAGTTAAGATAAACTGAGGTTCACCCTATTAATATACAATTTATGAAGGTAAACGTTAAGCATATTGAAAACCTTGTCCCTGGATACCAACTGTTGGAATTAACTCAGAGCAGCCATCTAAACTCCAAAAATAAAATGTTCACACCATGTTTACCACAAACAAGATGTCCACAAGGCAAACTGTGACGGTTCGATTCATAGGTCAACTATCTAAATACAATGCAGCATTTCCAATGAATTTGCCATAAAAAGTGTGGAAACAATACAGCGCAGCAAAATGCTTTTGGCAAAACGCCACACGCCGGTCTCCCTAATAAGGTTTCTTAAACGGGAACACCACTTCATTAACTCTAAAAACAAGGAAAAAGTACAAACGGTGCCCCC